>VWYP01025141.1:13432-38770 GCA_013400435.1 Pycnonotus jocosus | reverse complement strand
TTTGGTCAGTTCATCACCCAAGGATTTTCTTCTCTTTCTGTTGGAGAAGAGTCCTTCCCCTACTACACCGTGAGGCCCCACCCACAGGAGACAGTTCTCCATGAACTTCTGGGGTGTGAGTCCACTCTGAGGAGCAGCAGTCCTCCCAGAACTGCTGCACCAGAGTCCCTCACACAAACAATCTTCCCAAACCTGCCACAGCATGGGTCACTCTTTCACAGGGTGCAGTCCTCCAGGGACAGGCTGCTCCAGCCTGGAAGCAGGGGCCCCTCTCTACACCAGGTCTCCCACAGGATCACAGCCTCCTCCAGGCATCCACCTGCTCCAGAATGGGCACCTCTCCCACGAGCTGTGGGGGGATCTCTGCATCCCTCATGGATCCCCATGGGCTGTGGGTGGATCTCTGCATCCCCCATGGATCCCCACAGGCTGCAGGGTCACAGCTGCTCCACCATGGTCACACCACAGCCTGCAGAGGAATCCTGGCTCTGAGGCCTGCAGCACCTCCTGCCCTCCTTCTCCACTTACCTTGGTGTCTTCCATGTTGTTTCCCTCACATGTTCTCACCTCCTCCTCTTCTCTGACTACAAAAACCTGTTCACCCACTGTGTTTTGATTTTCTTCTTAATTCTGTTGTCACAGAGGCATTAACATCACCTGTAACTGACCCAGTCTTGGCCAGCAGCCTGTCCATCCTCAGAGCCATCAGGGACTGGTTCTGTCAGACATGGTGGAAGCTTCCAGCAGCTTCTCACAGAAACCACCTCTGAGGCTCCCCCACTACCAAAAACCAAGCCATGCCAAACCATCACACTGATTTATGTTTTCCTTCAGTGACAAGAATTGGACATAATTTGTTGTCAAACTGGCATTAAAAGAAAACACGTTGTCAGTCTTTGGTTCATACATCCCATAAAAATTGAATTTATCTTGAAAAAATCCATGTTCATTGTTCAGTGAAAGGTTTGATGTAATTTCTTAACAGTAGTCTGTGAAGAACCTTCAACATAATCTTGAACTGAAGTTCCAATACAAATCACATGCTTACATAAACCTGGAGGTAGAAGATGGGGAAAAAACATTCAATGACCCCAGTTTAGCACAAACTACAGGTGGGAGAATCACCTAAACAGAATCACAGGTACATACTTACAGTGTTCTCAGGTTAATTAAAATCAGTTCAGCAAAACCTTTTAAGAACACTTACCCAGACTTGCCACCAGGACAACAGGATTCTCTTGAATGAGTAAGGTATTGACATGGAATTTTCCAGTAAGTTTTTCAACATGTTCTCCATGTAATATTACTTGAGTGCAAAAATAAAATAAACAGGCAAGTGACAGTGCACTTCATTCCCCACCCCAACTTTCCTTGTCAGCATTTTCCTCTAGCTGAAAATCACATTGAAATATCTTCCTGCAGATTTAATATTTAAAGAATCACAAAGCTTAAACCGAAATATAGTATCTTTCTGCAAATATTGCTCTTCGAGTTTTTATTTTTCTTAATTTTATTTCTCCTTCACAGTAGACTTGGTCCTTCCAACTCTCACCCTCTCATAAAAAGTAGCAAACTTGACTTTTCATGTTCGAGTTATTTCAATACCATTCTAGTGACTGGTTTGTTAGGGTTGTTTCTTTATTAGAGTTTGCAGCTTTATGCTAGAACAGCCATCATTTATTTATCACCTTTCTGTGCAAATGATTATGAAGAGTTTGGACAGAATAGTTGTTTTACAGAAAATGTAACAATTGCAGAACTCCGTCCGTTTTCTGACAACCCACAAGTCATATGATGGGACACAAACCAAAAAACACCCAGTGGTCCTTTAAACAATGCTAAGCCAGGTTCCCTTCAAATGTTTACTCTAGGTTATAAGTGATTATTTTCTTTGACATATCTTAGTTTCAACAGCTCACAGCTTCTTCCAATAGTTTCAGTTCACTTGCACTCACTGCAGCCAGACATCAAAAGCACCCTCAACTGACCTGAAATTCAGAATGGATGACAAAATCTTCAAGGGTATTCTCAGGAAAACGAGTCATACTGCCCAGAGTATTTTATGCTGAATTATTAACATCACACTTAAATACATCCACTACTTTGGAGTTGCAATTTAAGTATACTGTCCTTTCAGTTCACTTCCAAGTACACAATTACGACTTTACTCATTCCACGTAATATACAGCAGTAAAATCAGAGTCTACAAAAATAACAGGATTTCTCTAAGTAGATATTTAAGTAAACACTTTTGCAAAGAAATTAATACAAAGAATGACAGTCCGTTTTTCCACAATGAGAGATTCCTTAGTCTTTATTGCCCAGTCAGCCCTAACTAACTTGGGTACTAAGACTCCAGTCCTGTAAGCAGATGTAGTAAGTATTATTTCCCTGGATTTAGTGGAAAGACTGTACAAGACATAGTGCTCAGCACTGTGTGCTAAACAGCAAACCATGCAAAGCCTGAAAGCTTGTTCAGCTGTGCAAGATACTACAAAATGTAATGACCTTGCCTTTTTCCTTGGGGACCCAATGATATGCATCTTCATAGCATTTTGAATTGAAAAGAAAAAAAAAAAAATCACTGAAAAAGCAGCTTGACAGAAATCTAGAACTGTTTGTGACTGCTTACCTCCTATAGCTTCTGCAAGCCTGGGAAAATTTTTGGATATAAGGCACCAAGCTTGTTCTAAAGCAAACTTTTCCACAAGAGATAGCAGAAGTGTATTTATGTCATTCAAAGCTAAAAACATTCTACTACACGCAACACAGGGCTTCATCCTTCTCTGAAGATGGCTCTGTAAAAAACATGTATTTTCACTAGAGTTGTGGGTGTAGCCACTCATCTTTAGTTCCACATGCAGATGCCAATGCTCCATGCATGTCAGAGTAATACCAGTTCATGAAACTGCAATGACAAATAGTTGATACAGAGGCAACAATCAAAGTGCACTTCTCAAACTTTTATTAACTGTATAAGAGCTATTTAACAGATCCTCAAATCATCATAACACAAGACTGAAACTTTTTAACTGACATGTTACAAAAAAGGAACAAAGTTTAGGCAAACCCTTACATAAAGCTCCTTCCCAAACTAGGACTTCACAAGATTATCTTATGCAACGTTTCACCTACAGCACAACAGAGTATAAACTAGTTTGGTATAGTTTAATCCCATGACTCAATTTCTCTTGAAGAACACGCCATCTTTACTTCTCCTGCATTCACGTTGTCTCTGCCTCTGTAATTCTAGGAAACACAACAGGTCTTAGTTTAGAATTATTAACACTTTCAATCAGTTAATGGTTAAGTCAGCAAAAAAACATTTTTAGCTTTCTGCATGCATCTATCTCAGTGCAATCTGAACACTCAGAAAGTTTTCATCATTTATCTCCTATATACAAGGTTTTTTGACGCTGGTGTGAAATTACCGCAGTTTAATCATCCTCAGATTTTATCACATTTGGGAGTAACACCACACAGTTCACATTCTTACTTCTTTTCTTACCCAACACAAATCAGTTCATACAATTGTAGGAAAAAAACCTTCCTTCTCCACTACATACTTAAGAATGACTGTCTGCATTACCTTCCCAGTAAAATCTTTTTCCTTTTTCTAAAGAAAGACTGCTTCAAAATAATCGCGTAACTCCTCCAACAGATTCCTCTTTCAAATGCATAATTTGATTATCAAATGGCCTTTTAGTGAAAAAATGGCCTGATTACAAATGAAGAGTTTCTGTCAGACATGAGAAAGTCTTGTAATAATGAACCTCACGATCTACAATTCAATGAGCTGGTGCACTGTAAGTATGTGATATAAAGGGCAAAATTCCTAATACAAGCAGACAGATTTCACATGAAAATCTATTCTGTTCTGGACGAAGAGTCACAGTCGGATTTGATAACTCAGAGGTTGTAAACGACATGGACAGATTTGGACCTAGAAATTATGGATTTCATGAAATCCTGGGAGACAGTACACAAAGGCTGGAGACGTGCATTTGGAAGCAATCTAGTGAGATCCACCTCTGAAATCAATCTAGTAAACACGCTAAAATAAAGTGTGTCTTGAACTAGAATATACAAGAAGGATCCACTGAGTCAAGAATTAGTCTGCAAGAAACATATGCAGTGGTTGCAATGTAAGGCTGCAAGTTTGAGAAGGAAGTGACATTTGAACTGAGATCTCATTATGGCCCCCTAGAAAAATGATTCAGATCTAGTAAGGGGATAAGCCAGCCAGGTAAAAACACTCCAACCACCCAATGCTTCCAGTAACTATGGAACAGGAAAAGATAATTAATGAAAGGAAGGTCAGAGCTTGAACTGAAGCTTCAGACATTGTGTAAGCACTGAGAGCAATTATTTCTACTATGGTCTCAAAGCAAGTACATTTGTAACATTTGGAAGCAACTGAGATGTGATAAAGTTCTTACGGAATCAAGACACGAAGGAAAAGCTTTCATACAGGAGTAAGCACAGAATTTAAATCCTTAAATTACCAACAGTAAGAGACTAAAAGGCTTCTCCTCATCACAGACATTAAGAATTTTGACACAGACCAGACTGGGGCATTTATCTAACTGCAATTAGCTGAAGTTTTCAGTCAAATGAGTTGACTGACTGGGTGATACATAACAAGTAGTAACTGTATAATCAGGAACTACTTGCTCCCATCCTACAAGCGCAGCAGAGAAATTTCTGAACTATATCTTTTCTATATTTTTGCAACAATGTTTTCTTCCCGAGGAATCCTGACTTTATAGACCAAGACTGTGGCAGCTAGTAAGGGCCCAAATCAAGCAACTTGTCTGAAATTAGCTTCAGTAATACTGAATTTCTTGAAAATGCACAACTAAGCAAAGGGACACAATTATAATCTCAACAGTTTCAGTGGCATTACTCTGGATATATACCACTAAAGACAGTTTTAAACTGAGAGAAAGTTCTAATAGCCAAGACTTTCAGTTAATTTCCAGACCTACCTTTCGGGTATTAACTGGGAGTCGTCCTTCAGCCGCAAAAGCAACTTCCGTCAACCAAACAGGAACTTCCTGCTGCGCCTATGCAATTAGGAAAATCAATTCAGAGACTTTGCTTTAGCAATTCAGATTAGGAGTTCAATAACAGTAGCAAAAATGTCACTGTTGCTCAGTACATTCAAGTGAAATCTTAAAGAACAGAAAAAGCTAAGCACTAAGGTTCGAAACTTACATCTGAAAGCACTTTAATTAGAGGTTGTGCAAGATGAGCATCTGAAATGTTATCAAAGAAGCCAACTGCTTTCCCTGTATTTCCACAACGACCAGTTCGCCCAATTCGGTGTACATACTCTTCAATGGTGGAAGGAAGATCAAAATTAATAACATGCTGAACGCTTTCAATGTCCAGACCTCTTGCTGCCACTGAGGTTGCCACAAGAACTGGACATTTTCCAGAACGAAAATCCCGAAGAGCTATTTCTCTCTCTCTCTGTTCTCTATCTCTATAAAGAAAGCAAAGGTTAGACTGGATGTCTCTAAAATCTACAGTATTATTTAAGATGCAATTTAAATGCCACGTTTCACAGAAACAAGCTCTTGGGGGGACAATGGATGCAAAAAAAACCCCCAACCCTCAAATAATTCATATGCTGCCCAGTTAAGGTTTTACGAATTTTTAACTGAGCAGCAGCAAGACAAGAGCAACTGTTAAGTCTCTAGAGAAACTGAAGTTTTAAAAAAATACTGGAGATAATTATACATCAAACTCACTGCTTCTCTAAGAAAATCCACTTATTAATTGATTACAAGTGCTTTTCCTACAGCTTTGTAGAAGGGAGATAGAATAGCAAAGAAAGTCTACAGAGATTCCGACACAGGCCATTTTTCTGCTATACTAAAAAAACTAGCCAGTCAACAGTACAGAACTTGTCTTCTGTGCACAATCATGACAAGAAAACTACATTTCTCTGGTGTTTCCATGTTTGAAGAATATTGACAAATTATCCACTACTGAACTACAGGGTCAGAATTTCACTCATGTTCTTTATTGTCCAAATAAGGAAACAAACTAGAAAGCTAAACAGTGCTCTTTAGGCTCTTAACATGGGATATGTAGTGAAGCCTGGTATGACCACTACTCTATAGAAGAGTAACTATCCAAATTTCAACTCAAAAAGGTAAAATTAATCAGAAACCAGTAACATTCATGACAGCAGTAACATTCATTGAACTAGTTATTCTATGTATACTTCAATTCACAACGTAGTAATTCTATAGAAATGTACTAAGAACCTCCTCCCACACAAGGGGGGGTTAGCAATTCAGGCTCGCCAGGAATGGAAGGCCAGATCTTCTCAAAAGCTGTGGGCTTTCACACACCTACAAATCCAACAGCCACAGGATATACACAAACATCCTGCATCTTCATGCTAAGACCATTTTAGCCCTTCTTCAACTTCCATATTCCAGTGTCTCTCAGAACACACGGCAAGCTAAACTACGCAGGTATGACCAAACATGAGTTCTCAATAAAAGCTTCTTACAAAACACAGGTGATTTTCACTTTAAAAATACTTACCCATGGATACTAGTGGCTGGTATGTTTTCTTGACAAAGAAAGCATGCAATGAAGTCTGCTTTTTTCTTTGTGTCAACGAAGACCAGGGTTCGTTCATTACCTATGTTGAACAGAAGTTTATAGCCATTGCAGTTTAAAACATGACACATTTCCACTATTTAGAGGATATCTATTATATATACTATTTATCTATATTAACACCTAAAAGAGGAATACATTTTTGAATAAAGTCTTTAAGGTATGACTGTAATTTCTTGCCTATTCAGAACTAATTAAATTCAATCTACCGATTTCTGTATCAATACAGAACCTGAGTAAAGACACATACATTGTTTTTCTCCTCAATAAAAGAGGGAAACAAATACTGTTCCCTGTGACAGGCATGCATTACCTTTCTACAGCATGTGGCTCAAGCAGCACATTATCCTGAGCACAGAACAGCAAGATTCCACAGTCAATTTTTTAATTCTAAACTCACATTCAGGCTTCAGCATTAAAATTTAAGACACACAGAACAAGTATGGGAAAATCCCAGACACCAATAAAATACAGGCCCAAACTTTCACCCAATAATTTTAATACACCTGTAATCTTGAGGTAACAGTCCCAGATGCTGAAGTATTGTAACTGACCATATAAAGCCTAGAAAGCCATATAGGAAGATTGTCTGCTAGTACTTAATAGAGATGAATAATTGACAAATACTGGGCATTAGACTAGATTCAATGACATGTACAAGTCCCTTCCAACCCAAACTAGCCTATGACTCTATGAAATACGCCTAAACAAATATGCCTAAAAACCCACAGCTCAAGTTCTGCTTCAAGCTTCATCAGTAGTCTAGTAAAGCATGTAACACACAAAATCATACAGTCAAGACCTTTTAAACACAAGTTTAAAACCAAGCAATTTTGACTTCCTTGGTGAACAACTGGCATGAAGTAGTTACCTATGCTGTGTAGAATTTCTATCAGTTTATCCCTCTTGAAATACTGAGAAACTTGAAGAATATTTTGCTGAACATCACGGCATGCTCCACCCACACATCCGACAACAACAAATAAAAAATCAGTTTTCAAAAATTCACCAGCTAGCCTGAAAAAGAGACATAATTGAGCAACATGAAACATACGTGATTATTTTTGCTTTAAAAGCACGTATTTTCATTTATGTTTAAGCAACACTTTCAAGCAGTATTTTTATCCTCCATTTTGTGAGGAACAATGCAAGTAGTCATATACATTTTTTAAAAAGCCAGAAAAATCTGCATAGTTTGGGTCCAGCACACAAACCACATCCTAGGCTGCATGAAGCGTGATCAGCAGGTCAAGGGACTATCTCTGCCTTTGGAGTTTGCATCCAGCTGGGGCATCTTCAGCAGAAGACAGACATGTCAGAGAAGATCCAGAGAGCCACAAGGATAATCACAGAGCTGCAGCCCCTCTCCCCTAAAGTCAAGCTGAGAAAGCTGAGGAGTGGGGGTTATTAAGCTTGGAATGACCTTATTGCAGCCTTCCAGTACCTAAAAGGGGTTTACAAAAAGATGGTGAGAAACCTTTTACACAGGCTGACTGGACAGGACAAATACAGGCTGGACAGAGAACGGATCCACATTAGACCTGGAGGGAAAGACTTGGAAGTGCTGGTGGATGAGAGGCTGGACATGACCCAGCAAGGTGCACTTAATGTACCAGAAAACCAACTGTACCCTGAGCTGCATCCAAAGCAGTGTGGCCAGCAGGGCAAGGGAGGGGATTCTGCCGCTCAGCTCTGATATTGTGAGACCCCACCTGTGTTCAGCTCTGGCGTCCCCAGTGTAACAAATACATGGACCTGTTGGAATGAGTTCATGGAGGCCACTAACCTGGTAAGAGAGCTGGAGCACCTCTCCTATGAAGAGACTGTCAAGGGTTGGGATTGTTCAGCCTGGAGAAGAGAAGGCTTCAAGGAGACCCTGAAGTAGCCTTCCACAGTGAGCAGTTGTACAGTACTTAATTGCCAGCTGGGATTAAACCATAGCCTTTTGGAAGATATGAAGTTTCAAATGCTAAACTGAAGTCCTCCAGTCAACTAGAAAAATGCATGGTTCTCTCCACTCACATGTACAGAAAAACCTTCAACTATCAAATCAAATATCTATGTAACAGCTGAAACAAGTCCAGGTAAAAAAAACCAAACAAAAACATGTTAAAACTATATCTGATTATATTCACTGAACAGACATGTAGGACAATCTGAACCCAACAGGTCCAAAGAAAGCACCTTTGTGTCCAATACTAGCAAGTGTACTGTTTAAAGCTCTCCTGGCAGCAGACTATGGGGAAATCATCAGCTTTCCTGACTTCAGCACCAGAAAAACATTAAATCCAGGAATGAACTGACTCCAGAAAAGAAGGGTTTTCACACTCTAAAATGTGAACATTACCTTTAGGCATTTCAGTTTCAAAACGTTACAAGAAGAACAGAGGCGAAAGAAAACTGCCTCAAAGTTTCACCAGGGGAGGCTTAGACCAGCTATTAGGGAAAAAAATCTTCACTGAAAGAGTTTTCAAGCATTGGATCAGGCTGGCCTGGAAAGCAGTGGAATCACCACCCCAGAAGGTACTTAAAAGATATGCCTACGTGGCACTTGGGGCATTGGTTTAGTGCTTCACTTGCTGGTGCTGGGTTTATCATTAGACTTAATCAGCTTAAGGATCTTTTCTAAACTAAATGCTTCTAAGACTATAATATTATTATGCACTTCCAAATCATGATCCAAGCACTCAGGTTTTTGAAGTCTTCCACCAGCACCTGTAAATCCTGCAGAACTGACAGTAAAAAGGTAAATCTGTTGTGTTTTTTTCAGTGAACAGAAGCAGACAGTAAACTTCAACAATTCAAGGGATCTCCTTTCAGATGCTGGTAGTTACAGTACTCTCAATTCATCCCCCAGTACGCAAGAAAAACACATAGCAAAAGCATGAGCAAAACCACAAAGATATAAACAGACCTAGAGATAAAGGGACTGAGATTCTCCTTTCAAATACAAAACCTGAGCAAATCAGAGTACACTGTGTATCTTAGAGGGGAGATACATATGCCTGGTCTTTCCCCAGCATATACTGAGAAGTGAGACCACATTCCTGCACAAACAGGTAAACACATGGAATGAACACAACCTACAGTTGTGTACAGTTATCATCTGAATGCTTGATTACCAGCTGAGCAAACAAGGTCATTTTTAGTTCACTACAAGTTTATTCTTCCATACAAAGAACTCTATGAAAAAAGTCTTGACAAAGAGCCAAAGTCACAACAGGTGAGTCCTGCTTTAAGAAAGATGACACATTTCCACATCAGTGGTCAGCACTACCTGACTGAATGGGAGAAAGCAGCCCATTCCTCTTCTTCATTCAGGACAGTGAAATACTGAGAAGTATTTTCTCCCTGCCTCAAAAAAGATCTTTCAGACTTTCTGAGACCAAACCAAGTTGTCAGGAATTGACCCACAGAATTACCAACACTCTTAACAGTATTCCTACCACAAAAGTCAACAAAATTATTTGCAGTGCTCCAACTGAAGTTTGGAGACTCTTCTGATTTAACAGATTGAGTATTTAGATGTTGGTGTCTTGAAAAGCAGAAGAAATACTAAAAAGTTTCCATCTGCCTGCAGGGAATGAGTCATTTTGTTGTCACTCAGCAACCACACTTACCATCTATTGAAGACTACTCCCTTAAGTGAGAGGAACTTTAAGGCAGTGAGTAGTAAATATGTAAAATGTATCACAAATCCATTTGCAGAAGCTTTAAAACTACTGAAAATAAATACCAGTTATCCACACAAGTAAGAACTGCATGTCATGAACACTAGTAAGTTGAGCAATAATTGGTTTGTCTCATTAGCCAAAGACAGCATTAGCAGCAACATCACTGGTTTTGAGCTTGCACAGGCATGGTGGGGGAGGAACAAGAAACCAACGGGGGGAACATGAGGACTTCAGCAGAAGTGGAATTTAAAAGCCTCCAGACTACTTTCTGAACTGCTCAGGAGTCCCCACCTAAATTAGGCAGTTAACGTTTCAGAGCCTGCTTAAATTAAGCAACGAATATTAGTATCACAGCTTTCAGTATTTTCAAGCTCTTAAAAATAAGGAGTGTTTTTAACTCTTTGGATATTTAGTTCTATACAAGTACATCCTCAGACATACTTCTATTTTTATTCTACTCACCTCTGAACTTCTTCGGGAAAAGTGGCACTAAACATTAGTGTTTGGCGCTTGTCTTTTGGTGGCATGTCTGGGAAAGATACCAACTTCTTCATATCTGCACCAAAACCCATATCAAGCATGCGGTCTGCTTCATCTAGCACCAAGTATTTCACATTATGCAAACCGATCTGCAAGTATTTCAGTCAAAGAAAAACACCATTGGTTCACTGGCAGTATGCACTTACAAAATACCCTCATTTCCAAAATTCACCTTTTATTTATTTCTTTCAAGTTAATAAAAAGTGAAAGCATTATCATTTGTTTACATCTCAACCTCTGCTTAGCCTTTTAATCTGCACGAATTCACACACCATAGTGCTTCAGAATCTGGTTCAGCAATGTAAACACAGAGCATAGAGACCAACTATAATTCAGCTGATCTATTTTGGAATTATGCCTTGAGTTTTAGGAAGATTCTCTCATAACCCTCAAACAATCTCAAAAATCTCTTTTTTTTTGAAAAAAAAGTCAGCATTATTAAGACTATTACAACTGCACTGTTGCTGACCAAGCCTACCACTTTTGACTAAAAGCCTGACAACTTCGTTTGTTCAACGAATACCACTGAGTCACCACTCTTAACACATAAAAACTTCAGTAAGAATTCACAAGGACAGAGTAAAATAAAAATTCAAATATAGTATTATATAACCTGGAGGTTTTTTTGTATTTTGGATCAGTATGAAAATATATTGCCAGACAGATAAAAAGCCATTGTAGCAACACAAACATCAAGTGAAGATCTACTATGGAATGGTATTCCACATTCTAAGTGATGGTATTCCAGGTATTTAAGCTATAAAATTTTATTGCCATGATGATTGCAGCCACTTTGATTTTGATCAGTATTATCCAGCTGTCTCTGAGAGGAATTGAAGAGATCTAGACTCAGGTTATATCACAGAATTTACACAGCCTAAGAAAACCTCACTTGTATTTCAGTGCCTGCACAAAGACAGCATACTGATAGAGGCATTGAAAACTAACCTTTGCTTCTGCTCATTTTGAAAAACAAAATCTTTTAGGTGAGAGTATTTAGGGAATTCAGATGAAGTGTTAAGATCTCACCTTTCCTCTTTCAATGATGTCTAGAAGCCTTCCTGGAGTGGCACAGAGTATATTACAGCCTTGCTTCACTTGACGAAACGAATAGTCTGTTTGTGTACCTCCGTAGATCACAACAGGCCTTATACAAGTTCTATTGTGTAGGAAAAGGTTTGGATTAATTGTTTTAAGTACGCAAACAGTACTGTTTCATGAAAGTTCTTAAAAATTAATCAGATCTACTGCAAATCGGATTAAGAGTGGTTTAACTCCTTCAGCATATATCTCAGTCTAGTAACAGCGCCCAAACCAACAAACTCACTCAAAGTAAACTTAAAGTTCCCCCTCACACTACATAACAGAGGCTGCCTAAGTGGCTTGCTAGAAACAAACACCTGATTTCACCTGCATTCGCCCCTCTCTTTAACTGAGACTTTCTAATGGTAACAGTCAAAATAATGTTAAGACTTTGTCCCCTTTTATACATCATCATCCTCACAAAAAGCAGAATCACCACTACATATGCCTCTAGAGCTCCAGAAGTAATCTCTGCAGACCTTAAAAGGGAAAAATAACAAATGTACATATGGCATCTTTGTAAAGCAGCTGATCACACTGGCCAAGGATTAGGCAGCAAATCCACATACATTCATAGGATTCACTCCATACACTCAAGGATTAGACAGCAAATTCACTCAAAGATTACTCAGTGTTCTTCCCACTCATTTTTTTTGTTAGATCTGCCAAGATCTGCAAAGCTACATCAGATACTCTTCCGTAGAAAACCACTTCTCTAAGCAAGAACTACCATACACAGCTCTGAATCATGTTTACAAGCTCATCTTTACAATCTTCTGCTAAGGTTTTTACATGCATGCAATGAGTATTTTCACACCTGAATTCAAATGGTTTTTTACTGAAGATACTAATTCAGCTTCATATGTAACAATGATGATCACATAAACCTAGTAAATTTTTACCAAAGTTAATCAGAACATTTCAGAAAGCTTTAGTGAAGAATGGAAATTCTCTCTGGACTCCTACAATATCAATACTTATCCACTATTAATATACATACGTATTTCACATTCCTATTTACAAATTAAATCAAAGAGCCTAAGACCATACACCTCAACTGATCAATATGCATGCTCTCTTCTTTAGACACTACAGACTCACATCCTGACACTGTTTAACTCATTCTCTATTTCACTACAGACCAGCTGTAACAGAAACTTTCAAGATTCAAACGCTGTTTTATGGTGAAATCATCTATATCTAGTTTAAAATAGCATAATGAACAGAATCTGCTACAAAGTTCTAACAGTTTTAGAGATTGAGAAGTTGTTCCTAGTAACATATTTAGTAACTAGATATGCAAACATGATCACTCCTCCTGAAGACATCTTCCACGTGTAAGTCTACTTGAACAAAGGCAAGTATGATTTATGCCAACAGATTCTGCAGCAATCATGTTCTTCATTTCACCTCCAAATAGTTACGAACTGTTACACTCAATAGATTTAGTTCTCTTCTGCACACTGGTAAAACCTATTACTTAGTAAAAAGATTATGACAAATCTAGTACAAATGTACCCTCACACAACATTAAAGGACTCAGTGAGAAGTTTAGATCTGTTGTTCCTTTTTGAAAGCTCAAAGAGTTTGAGCGAGTGTCAAAGAGTGACATGTCTCTCTAAAACCAGAAACACAGGGAAGTAAGGGTAATTAGAAACCATAACTAGAAGTTAACTAAACCGTAACACCCACCTCCATTTTGCAAGATGAAAGTAAAGGAAGTTTAAATTACATGAGACAAGCCAGTAATTTTGTTCATATTGAATATATGTACTGCAGGTAGCTCAGTGTGCAGCGGCAGTTCAAGCTGCTGACTGATCTCAAGGTGGCAAGAAATAGCTGGAGCCCAGGCAAACGACCATGAACTGATGCTGACTCTTCGCTGACAAAGGGCACAAGGACCTGCATCACCAGCCAGGCCACCTGACACTCAGACTCTGCAGCAGCACGTAACTCAGTAAAAGGATCTCAAAATATTACCTAAACTGCGAGCATATAAAAACCCAGTGATTCCTTTGTTCAGGGGTCCCTTCGGGAGACAACCTGCTCGAGCTGTTACACGTTGCTGCAAAACAACGATTTTACTTGAAGGAAACACAGGTCTGAGATTCTCTTATGGGAAATCTGGGGTCAAGTCAGAGAGGAAACCTCATGACTCTCTGTGTGGGGTGTGGAGGAAGCCAAGTAGGACAGCCACCAGCTCACTGGAGCCACGGGCTGCAAAGGGACTTTGGTCTCAGCAGTTAAGTCCCAGGTGGTGTCAGAGTGACTGCCAGAGTGGGTCCCAGTCAGTCAGACAGGAAAATTTTCTTAACAGTTTTTTAAGAAATTTCACTTTTCTCACCAGTGATAAAATGAATACTTATCTCTGTTTCAAGCTGGAGTAAGCCTTCCATTCATCCACTCACCGACCCCAATACCAGAAAGATACTTAAATCCCTAGTCATATAGTAAGAAACCTGCTAACCAGTACAATAATCTGAACTCATTGTAATCTAAACTCAAGTGTTTGCAATTTGATTGGCACAAAAAAATTGCAAATATTTATGAAAAAAATAAAGCACTGCCGATTGAAGCAAAGTAACCATCAATACCAGGCAACAGTGGAAAAGCTTACCCATACACGAATTTTCTTGCTTCTAGGAAGATCTGGTTAATCAGTTCTCTAGTCGGGGCAGTAATAATACATTCTGGTTCTTGCTGCTCTTTAAAGCTACTGGCAGTTACACCATCCCTCATCATTTGGGCCACAACTGGTAAAAGAAAGGCTGCCTGGGGAAAAAAAACCCGCAGCAGTATTTAGGCTGTTTAGTCTTAAAAACTTTTTATCAGTCACATTAAAATCTGTGTATCAATCTTAAAGCTTGAATAATAGTGCACACAATGACCAAGGACATCAGACTGCAAGAGGACTGACCTTTTGGACTGACAATAAAACATTTAAGCTTATTTCTCCTTGTTAACCAGTACGCAATTATCTCTCTGGGTCTTAACTGTCTAGTAACACAGGAACACAATCACACAGGGCTAATTTTCCACACAGTTTCATACACTGATTACATACCCTGGTAATTAAGTAACCCAAGACCAAACCCATCCTCAATGTGTACTTAAAAGCTATAGGTTATCATCAGTAGGTCTGTAAAGTAATCATATACTAACGTTCTCCAGACAACTAGAATGGCAGAGCAAGTGGCTCGCTGCACCACACCAGCACACTTCCTTCCATGTTAAGACTAGATATCCACAACCCTGTGTCTGTGCAACAGTCCCAATTCAATGTTTAGAGCACAGGCTTCTAAAACAGAAGAGGTCTTTCAAAAGAAGTAACTAGTAAGCTACATTAAAACAAAACTAGGATTCCACACTAAACTGAACTGCAAAAAGCTACACTTCATAACTGAACATTCCCATTCACCAGCTGTCAGTCGTTAGGTTTGAGTACACTGACAGTTTAAAAAGGTGAGACAAATTTCAACTCAGTATCAACTATCAACAATGTTTCATTAAAAGTGAATCACCTAAACCCAAGATTGGCGCAGACCTGACTTCATCAAACTAAGTAGGACAAACATCCACAACACAGTTACAACTCTGGCATAAGTTTGAAGAAAAAAATAAAACCGAAAACAGAAAAATACCCATAAAAACATCATACACACAATAGAAAAAAGAAAGGTAACAAAAAACCAAATGAACACAAAACAAAAGAAATCCACAAAACAAAAAAACCCCACCAAAAATAACTGCCAACAAGCAAACAAACAATAACACCTAAACAAATAAAAAACCTCACTAAATAAGGTAAAACCCCAAACAACACAGAAATCTCTACTTTCAACTGCTGAGTCCTGTCATCAGCAGTTTCCAGCACTGCCTGTCCATACTTCTCAACACACAGCTGTATCCCTGAAGGCTGGCCTGCTGAATCAAGACACCAGTTTACTGAAACAAAGAATAAAGCCCAAAATGTGACAACCCTGTCATTCATATCTATACCTGATACCCACCACTGCTGCGCAAGTGAAATTACTGGACAACAAGCAGTCAAGCATGTGACATGTGGAAGAGTGAGGCATCACCCTAAAAGCTCACAGTCACACACTTTCACTAGCATAAATATTGCACCAAATGCTTACCGTTTTCCCTGAGCCTGTCTGGGCACACGCCATTAAATCCCGTCCTGCCAGTACAATAGGAATGCTATACTTCTGCACTGGAGTAGGTTTAGAGTATCCAGCTTTAGTAATGTTCACAGTTAAAGTATGACACATGTTAGTGTCTGCAAAACTCTGTAAGAGAAAACATTAACAGTCATTACACAATCACAGAAGGTAGAAGTTTTAAACCCAAGATGCTTACTGTAGGATACAGAATCCAAATATTAAAGAGTGTTAACTTCAGAGGTAGTCTCACTAGTCATTTAGGTTGCCAAGGCTCCCAAAGGTAAAAGCCTCAAAGGTCTCTAAAATCTGCTCACGCCATTTGAACACTGTCTGCAGGACAGTGAATGCTTTGAATGCTTTCAGCTGGTCTCATTATTTTCAAAATAAAATTGCTGAGAAGCCATATACCTGGATTCAAGCAAGTAAACTCACATACCATGCTATGAAAAAAATCTAAAATTCTTTAGTTCCATTTCACATAGGAGCTACACAGGGTCTCTGTGCTAAAACCAGTAAGGGTAGCTAAAACAACATTCCTAGCCAGGACCAAAAAGCAACACAGGTGACAAAAATCAGTTTAACTTCAGTGAGAACACCTTTCACTAGATGGGGAGAATACCTCTGCATCTTCTCTTTCAACGTAAGTGCTACTAACCCCTCTGCACTTCTCATTCCTTTACCTAAAAAGTTTTTTCTGTTTTCAACACTGGCCACCCATTACAGATAAAAAAACTAAGTTATACGTTGAACAATGAACTGCAAACACGGAGAACAGGGCTAGAAATTACTTTGAAACATCCCACTGTCCAAACGAATACTACCTCAACAGGTGTTAATTTACATTTTTGAAGATCCCTCAGTAATTTACTTCAATAAGGTAACTACACCAGACTGCCCAGAAACTGCTGCCAAAGACCTCTTTCTTTCAATATTTAAACTGGTATTCTTCCACAATTTAATGACTATTCTTCCTATATATCCAGTGCTACTTTCTCTGGATCATTTATGTAGTTTGTTAGTTATTGTGAATTCAAATTTTTATCTTTCAAAGGAGGAGCACCTCCTTTCAACATCACACTATTTTTTATTAGTATTTTCATTAGCTGCAAACATTGAACCCACTACACATCCTTGTAAATCATGCTTCACAAACTCTGAGAATAATCAGTTCACTAACCATTAATGCTGCTGGAGGGTCCAGTCCTGACACTTCAACAACATTTTCATCATACTTGTCAAAGTTCATTCCTGTCTGATAACGTGCAAAGATGGATTCCTCATCATCAGGTGGAGGAGGGGGCACATAAGTCACCTTTGGACCTTAAGAACACAACCATGTAAGTTCACAAACTGAAGTTCAGTTCAATGAGATGTCATCTGGATTTCCCTCAATTTTTCAAGAAAGCACAAAATTCCATACATTCATTCTACCAGAACTTGATTTTATGTTATGAGACCTAAAATTTACCTCCATATGAAGTCAGACTTGTAAAGCATTCATGTCTTACATCCACTCAAGGGGCCATTCTCAAGAGGTACTCACAGTAATTAAATTAGGCTCTCAATCATTTGGGCAGACACATGCTCTTACAATACAAAAAAGGACATGCTTCCCACACAATAAATTACTCTGAGGAATTCTCCTTCCACATGAAATTCCATACAGATAGATATAATTGCTGCATACCAAATTCCAGAACAGTTTTTCACACACTCATATTTTACACTATAGTCATGAAAAAGGAATTGCTGTTCTGTGTTAAGGATGCAGTTATGTCCAGTATAAGCACTAGCATGTTGCCTCTATAAAGACTTCAACTCCTAAAAATCATTATTTGAACAAAAAATCTGAAAAAAAATTTGCGTTGAACAGAGTCAAATAGAAGCAAATCAATCGTTCTTCAGATATAAAGTATCACTTCTGAACATGTATACTCATCACTGGATCACAGAATGGTTTGAGTTGGAAGCAACCTTAAAGATCTTCCAACCCCTGTGCCTCAGAATGGACATCATCCACTAGACCATGCTGCTCAAAGCCCAAATGAATTGTGGCCTTCAACACTTCCAGGGATGAGGTATCCACAAGCTCTCTGGTCAACCTGTTCCAGTGCTTCACTGCAACTCACCCTCTGAGTAAAGAATTACTTAGGCAACTTTTCTGCAATGAAAAGTTCTTTTGAGTATCACACAAAATGCTTTTACATGGAGAATATCAGCCATCCACTGACCATTTACACTGTTTCAACCCCACTTCTCATTTGAATTATGGTACTTCTGTGAGTAATATATTACTATGCTCTAGGTAGAACAACACATATGCAGCATCACTGGCAAAAGAACACAGCAGGATTACAGGGGAAAAATCCCTAGCAGGCAACAAAACACCTCCAACATTAAAATAAAGTTAAATCAGGAATGAGTGGCCTATCAGAACTATACACCTTACTTGTCAGCACTGACAACAAAATCCCTTACAAAAGGCAGAATGGTAAAAGTCTTGATCTACTCTTTTCAAGTTCTTAGCAAGTTCTTTAAGGCTTACTTTGAACTTTGGGGTTTGCACCTCTGCTTCACTGTGCATTAACTGAAACAGCATCAGCAAGACAAAGAAAAAAGATTATGTAACACAACAGCTTTGAAACTCCAGTAACTAAAATTCCAATGAGTTACAAACATGTCTTTTGCAGGCATACAACCAAGACACATGGCATTTGCACGAGGTTCTTAATAGGGAAAAACATCAGGGACAGTATTTGCCAGAACTAAGAAGGAACTGCTTTGTCATTAATCACCAATGAGGAAATCCATACAGCTCACCCCTGTGACTAAAAAGCCTCACCTGCACCATCTGCAGGTGCTCCTCTTTCTCTAGAACCACAAGTTCCAGACTGAGGCATGTCCCTCTGCCCACCTTTCATACCTGTAAGTAACAGACACATAGCAGATAGAGGAAATAAAATTAGCATCATAAAATACTACAGTTGAAGCCGGTACTATTTACTCCAACAAATCTGCAGAGCAACAGTCCCAACAACTTCTTCATTAACTCCAAACTATATTGTATTATACCCAGTCATGCTCATTTTTTAAAGAGACCTTTCCTATTTCACAACACAGCTGAAGAACAGAACTAGTTGGAGGAGTTCTCAGCTCCCTGTCGTAGTTCTCAGGGAACAAGCAAATCCAGTGAGATCACCACACACATGCTGGACCCATACAGACCACTTACCTTGTCCAAAGCCACCACGAAATCCTTTAAACCCTCTGTTTTGTGTACTGGCACCAACACAAGAGTTTTGTTCTTGAAAACCTGCAATAATACAGCACAGCACAAAGTAATCCAGCTTGCCCACTTCTGCAGGAGCAGATCAAGAGCCTTTCATCTGGCTGAAGAAAAGAAGCCATTTCAAAGCTTTCACTCCTGACTGCTAGTTCTCAGGGAATGAGCAAAGCCAGAAAGAAGAACCAGTGTATGCTGGCATCATCCAAACCAGTCAACGCAAAACACTTATTCTCACCTTGCCCAAATCCTTTAAACCCTCTGTTCTGTGTAACGGCATCTTCTCCATTTCCTTCTTGAAAACCTGCAGCACAGTAAAGCACACAGTCACTGAAGTTTGCCTAATTCTGATAGGCAGGTCAAACACCTTACATCTACTCTTCTCTATTACTCTTCTAAATCATTTTATTCATATAAAAGGTACAATATAACAAAGTGATTTTCCTAAATATATGAAAAAATAAAGACGAGAGAGAGTTTTTTGCCAGAAAGCATTCAGCTGTTCTGTCACACAAAGAGCATAATCTGGTACAGAACTCCAAGAGGTTCTCCTAGCACAGCATCTGTGGCTTCCTTTCCATCAATGCCTGATGTATACCAGTATGTCAGTCAGCTTGGTTTCTCCACATCAACAAATAAAAACTACATCTTAAAGGTTGACGTGCAAGTGAGAGTATCCTAAGTATCCATAAATACAACAGATCTTAAATACAGCTTTCAAGTTACTTCATAATTGCTGCTGGAGAATCTACAGCAAAACTGATTGTCAGCAGTGCCCTGCATCAAAGTGCTGCTGTCTTGCTCAGTAAAACAAGTTCCCCTACCATAATGAGATTCAGTCCAAAAGGTGGGAAAGTGGTCTTAATTTTTTCAAAGAATAAAAAATTTGTGCTGGTTTTGTAAAAAAAGCTACTTGTTTTTTAAGAGGAAAAAAATTGCTATCATGCATTAAGGATGCCGTTTATCCCCTCAATGATATTAGCATGATGCCTCTATAATACTTACTGAAAATCATTATGTGAACCAAAAATAGTCAAATCAATTTATATCAAGGAGCACGTCTGAAAAATGCATAGTAATGATAGAATGGTTTAGGTTGGAAGGGACCTTAAAGATCACCTAGTTAACAACCTCCCTGCTGTGTGTGGGCAGGGCTGCCATCCACTAGATCAGGTTGCTAAATTCCCAAGCAAGCTAACAATTAGCTACCTTGCCACAACTCACCAATGAGGAAATCTATACAGTTCACCCTCACTACTAGAAAGTCCCACCTGCGCCATCTGCGGGAGTTCCTCTCTCTCTAAAGCTGAGAGTTCCAGACTGAGGTATGCCCCTTTGTCCATTTTTAGTACCTGTAACAGACAGTGCAGCACATACATCAAGGGTATAAAGTCTCAGAAACCACAGAATCAACTAGGTCGGAAAAGACATTTGAGAGCATCAAATTTAACCTCTGACTGAACACATCCTCATCAACTAAACCATGGCACAGAGTTCCACGGCCAGGCTTTTCCTAAACACCTCCACAGACTGTAACTACACTATCTCCCTGGGCAGCCCATTTCAATACCTAATCATCCTTTTTCTGAAGAACTTCTTGGTGATTTCCAGCTTAAACCTCCCCTGGTGCAGCTTAAAACTATTTCCTCTTCTCTAGTCACTGGTTGCCTGGGAAAACAGGGTGATCCCCACCCAGCCCTGATCTCTTTTCAGGCAGTTGTAGAGAGTGGTGAAGTCCCCTCAGCCTCCTTTTCTCCACGCTGAACACCCCCAGCTCCCTCCACTGCTCCCTACAGGACCTGTGCCCCAGACTCTTCACCAGCCCTGCTGCCCTTCTCTGGACTCACTCCAGCATCTCAAGATCCTTCCTAAACTGAGGGGCCTGGAACTGGACACAGCACTCAAGGTGCAGCCTAACTAGTGTCAAGCATGGGGGACAATCCTTGCCCTGCTCCTGCTGGTCATACTATTGCTCATCCCAACCAGGTTGCCACTGGCCTTCCTAACCACACTGACTCACGTTCAGCTGGCTGTCAATCAGTACCCCAGGTCTCTTTCTGCCTGCCTGCTGCCCAGCCACTTTGCCTCTGCCTGCAGCACTGCAGGGCACTGTTGTGACCCAAAGGCAGGACCCAGAACTTGGACCTGTTAGACCTCTAATTACTGGATTCAGCCAACCAAACCAGCCTGTTTGGGTCCCCCTGCAGAGCCCTCCTGCACTTGAGCAGATCAACCGACACAGACACCTAACTTAGTGTCATCTGCAAATATGCTAATGGTAGACTAAACCCCCTCATCCAGATCATCAGTAAAGATATTGAACAGGACTGGGCCAAACACAGATTCCTAGGGGACACCACAAGTGACTGGTCACCAACTGGATGCAGCACCATTCAAAACTCTCCAGGCCCAGTTGTCCAGCCAGTTCTTAACCCCGCATGTAGTCCAAGCCATAGGCTGCCAGCTTTTCCAAGCATATGTTATGGGAGACAGCATCAAAGGCTTTGCTAAAGTCCAGGTAGACAATATCCACAGCATTCCCCCTACCAGGTGGGTCACTTGGCCATAAAAGGAGACCACATTGGTCAGGCAAGACATGTCCCTCCAAAATCCACACTGGCTGCGTCTGATCCTTTGGCCATACTGCATGTGCTATGTGATCACACTTAGGATGATCTGTTCCATAATATTGCTGGGCACCAAGGGTAGGCTGACAGGCCTGTAGTTCCCCAGATGTGACAAGAAGCCATCCTCCATACACTTCAAGAACCTCCCAGACTGCATTGAGTTGAGACTTAATGTTGAGTCTCAACAGACGGTGTTGAGTTCCCAGCAGATTATTTGGTAGGTTAAAGTCTCCTACGTTAACAAGGGCAGATGATCTTGAAACATCCTCCAGCTGTTTACAGAGTAATTCATCTATCTCTTCATCCTGGTTAGCAGGTTCATAAGACACCCACCAGGATTGTCAGCCTTGTTGGCCCTTCACTGATCCTTGCCCACAGGCACCCAATCTTATTACCATTAATCCTAAGTTCTATAGTGTTGAGAGCCTCTCTAATATACAACGTGACCTCTCCACCTCTTCTCCCTTGCCTGTCCCTTCTGAAGAGCAAGCAGACACCCACTGCAGCACTTCCAGCTACTACATCACAGTTTTTTTCTGTTCAACAGCTTGCAGCTCCTCGTTGCCCGTGCTGCATGCATCTGTGCGCATGTACTTCAGCTGGGCATTCACCGCTGACTCTGGCTTACCACCCTCAGCCTCGACTCTGGAAAGCCTGCTTTCATGCCCCTCCCCCTTCAAATCTACTTTAAAGCCCTCTCAATCCCAGCCCTACCAACTGTCCTAGAATCCTCATCAGATAGACGGAGCATACCTCACTCAAACAGGCCTGATGCTATGAAAATTGCCTCATGGTCAGAAAAACCAGAATTCACAGATGGCACTGGCCCTTAAGCCAGTTATTGGTAACATGGGTTCTCCTGTTCATCATTCATCTCTGCTGCTGAAGGAACTGAGCAGAACATCACCTGCAGCCCTATCCCATGAACCAACTGATCCAGAAGGCTGAAGTCCTTTTTAAACTGCACTGGTGCCCTTCTTGACAACCTCATCACTGCAAACCTTGAGAATCAGCAGTGGGTAACAATGGGAGGGCTGAATTAGTTCAGGGAGTCTCCTGGTGATATCCTGTAGCTGGGCCCCAGGGAGACAGCAGACTTCTGTGTGGGGTCCATTCAACATACAGGGCCCTCAGCTCCCCTTAAAAGAGAGTCACCTACTACAACCCACCCTTCCTTTCATTCTAATATCTGAGGCTGTGATCCATCTGACAGAGCAAGCCCAACTGGAAGACCCTCTAGATGGATTCTTTTCTCTAGTATCATCTGCCTGACCCTCCGGACCCAGGGTCTCACACCTATTCTGTAATGGCATCTGGGAAGGCAGTGAGGGTGGGAGGGAATTTTTTTACTTCCCAAAGAAGGGACTTCTCTCCATTCTCCCCCCATCCACTAGGTCTCCTCTACCTGCCTTAGGGTGAGGGCTCCTCTGACATCTGCTGAGCTTCTCTCACAGTTGGAAAGGTGTTACTCCCCACATCTGTTTCTCTTTTGCTTCCTCTAACACTCCTTAGCCTTTCCACCTCTTCTTTGCCCAGATAAAGCAAATCACTTACTTACTTACACCATAAGCAGGCTTTTTTTGCGCCCTCCTCTGGAACTAACACCAGGCTCAGACACTCCCCACAGCCAGTGGCCAGGACACCTGCTTCCCTGCCTCCCCAGAAGTCTGGGGGAGTTCTGTTTGGGTTAGCAAACCCTTGCTGGCAGCACTAGCAATTGCTTTTGACCATTTGTAAATCAGTACTGGACCTAGTAAATTGGGGGCAAGGGAGGAGGGGGACGACAAAAAACCCCCACAACCCATCACCATCAGGATGGCTGTGCCCCACCTGCCTGAACTGGCATGCCACAGTCCCCGTTATGCCACACCCTCACTGCCCTGCCCTGCCCACTTCCCCACTCCTGTTACTTGCCATGCCACACCCTCTGAGGGGCCACACCCCACTTTGCCCACTCCTGGTCACTAGTGCTCCTAGAGTGATTTAAATTGCATGCAAGTGGCCCAAACACTGCCCCTCGCTGACCCGAATGACTGCCATGGGGGACAAGGGGGGCTATTTCATCAGCTCTTCTAAATCACATGCACATTAATATATTAAATACTACACCTAAAGCCAGCTATTTACTACAACAAATCTGCAGAGCAACAGTCCCAACAACTTCTTCATTAACTCCAAACTATATTGTATTATACCCAGTCATGCTCATTTTTTAAAGAGACCTTTCATATTTCACAACACAGCTAAAGAATAGAACTAGTTCTGTTCTACAGAACAGAGGGAATTCTCAGTTCTCCGTGGTAGTTCTCAGGAACAAGCAAATCCAGTGAGATCACCACACACATGCTGCACCCATACAAACCACTCAGGATGAAAAAAAGCCCAAACCATCAAACTTACCTTGTCCAAAGCCACCACGAAATCCTTTAAACCCTCTGTTTTGTGTACTGGCACCATCTACAGAGTTTTGTTCTTGAAAACCTGCAATAGTACAGCACAAAGTAATCCAGTTTGCCCACTTCTGCAGGAGCAGATCAAGTGCCCTTCATCTGGCTGAAGAAAAGAAGCCATGTCAAAGCTTTCACTCCTGACTGCTAGTTCTCAGGCAACGAGCAAAGCCAGAAAGAAGAACCAGTGTATGCTGGCATCATCCAAACCAGTCAACACAAAACACTTATTCTCACCTTGTCCAAAGCCAGCACAAAATCCTTTAAACCCTCTGTTTTGTGTAATGGCATCTCCTCCATTTTCTTCCTGAAAACCTGCAGCATAGCATAACACAAAGTAACGTGGTTTGTTCAATTTTGCGTGTATAGATCAAATGCCATTTACCTAGCTGAAGAACAGAAGCCATTTCACTGCTTTCACCCTTGTATGGGTTGTTCTTAGGGAGCAAGCAAATCCAGTGAGATCACCACACACATGCTGGACCCATACAAACCACTCAGGAACAAAAAAAAAGCCCAAGCCATCAAACTTACTCTCTCCTCGTCCAAAGCCACCACGAAATCCTTTAAATCCTCTGTTTTCTGCACCAGCACCATCTACAGTATTTTGCTCTTGAAAACCTGCAATAGTACAACACACAGTAACTCAATTTGTCCACTTCTGCAGGAGCAGATCAAGTGCCTTTCATCTGGCTGAAGAAGCCATTTCAAAGCTTTCACTCCTGACTGCTAGTTCTCAGGGAATGAGCTAAAGCCAGAAATAATCACCAGCGTATGCTGGCATCATCCAAACAAGTCAATATAAAAACTTATTCTCACCTTGCCCAAATCCTTTAAACCCTCTGTTCTGTGTAACGGCATCTTCTCCATTTCCTT
>VWYP01025141.1:0-13406 GCA_013400435.1 Pycnonotus jocosus | reverse complement strand
GGGAGCAAGCAAATCCAGTGAGATCACCACACACATGCTGGACCCATACAAACCACTCAGGAACAAAAAAAAAGCCCAAGCCATCAAACTTACTCTCTCCTCGTCCAAAGCCACCACGAAATCCTTTAAATCCTCTGTTTTCTGCACCAGCACCATCTACAGTATTTTGCTCTTGAAAACCTGCAATAGTACAACACACAGTAACTCAATTTGTCCACTTCTGCAGGAGCAGATCAAGTGCCTTTCATCTGGCTGAAGAAGCCATTTCAAAGCTTTCACTCCTGACTGCTAGTTCTCAGGGAATGAGCTAAAGCCAGAAATAATCACCAGCGTATGCTGGCATCATCCAAACAAGTCAATATAAAAACTTATTCTCACCTTGCCCAAATCCTTTAAACCCTCTGTTCTGTGTAACGGCATCTTCTCCATTTCCTTCTTGAAAACCTGCAGCACAGTAAAGCACACAGTCACTGAAGTTTGCCTAATTTTGATATGCAGACAAAGCACGTGGTATCTGGCAATTGTTCTTCTCAGTCCTTGTTTAATGACTTCACAAGAAATTAAGTAACTGAGTGTTTTCCCTGAACATACAAAAAAATGAAGACAGGAAGTACTTTTTGCCAAGAAGTCTGACAGGAAACAGTACTGCTCTCCTGTACAATTTCAAGAAGTAAAACAAACATTGGGTCTTTAAGTATCTACATGTCTGTATGCTAATCAAGCCACTAACTTCAACTCTTCAGTAAGGACACAAATCAATTCAGACTTCTGGTTCAAGGTCAACTGACAGCATTTATCCCTTAACAGTTTTCTTAACTGGTACTAAGGAATAAGGTGGCAACGCCAGTTGAGGCCTGCTATTAAGTAAGAACTTGAAAACATGTGTTTCAGATATACGAAGTTCTGGTTTTTTATTACTCAGAACTGCTGACTCAGTTGGCGATGACACGTAATGTATTTTTATTTCTAATCCCTTTCCTTAGTCACTCTCCTGACAGGAAGGGAAAGGAAATAAACATACGCACAGGTATAAAAGTAAGTCATATGCATAAACAAGGTATTTCTCATTTTATACCTAAGTTTCAGGTGTTTTCTAAGGTCCAAACAATCAGGTCAGATCATAATTTACTCCTTAGTCCTTATTCTTCAGCTGAACACCTGTTCTATCATATTGTAACAACAAACAGCATCACCTGCTACAAGACACCAAGAAGTTCCCCTAGCATAGCATCTGTGGCTTCCTCTCCAACAAAGCTTAGTGTGTATACCAGTATGCCAGTCAGTTTGGTTTCTCCACATCAGTTAAAGATATAAAAATTGTATCTTAAGAGCTCATATGCAAATGACAGTGTTGAAAGTATCCATAAATACAACAGACCTTAAATACAGCCCGGGAGTTACTTCATAATTGCTGCTGGACAGTCTACAGCAAGACTGCTTGCTAGCAGTGCCCTACACCAAATAAGCCTAGCATTCACCCAGTATAACAGGGTTCAACAAAAATTAGGCAGAAATGGTATAGAATTTTTTCAAAGAATAAGCTGTGCTGTGTTTGACTATGGTAGAGTCAATTTCCTTCACAGCAGCTGGCACAGGGCTGTGCTTTGGATTTCCTGGAAACAATATTGATAATAAAGGGATGTTTTTGGTTAGTGCTGAGCAGCAGTGACACAGAGATGGGATGGGCCAGAGCCAGGAAAGGTGATCGCATTCCATGTGGCATCAAACTCAGCACATAAATCCAAGAAAGAAGGAGGAAGAGGAGAGAATTTGGAGTGATGGTGTTTGACTTCCCAAGCCATAGTCATGCACAACAGAGCTCTGCTTTCATGGAGCTGAACCTGCTTGCTAATTGAAAGCAGTGCATGGCAAAATTTAATGTATGGTATACAACTAGCCATTGGAAAGACAATCCCTGCTGGAAGTTACCTTTGGCTGCAAAATTCCTTCCTCTACCAAAACTATTCATTGACTGATGCTGTGTGTTCACAAATTCATCAGTACCTATAATTAAAAAATAGAATTAAGTTTAAATTCAAAGCCATCTTTGACTTATTAGGAATTATGTGTTACTATATCATTGCAGTAAACAAGCAAGCATTGACAATGAAAAGGAAAGTCTACTCATTATGATCTCTATATAATTTGATGCTACTATTCCATGAGGGTCCCATGAAAACATCACAGTAATAGTGTATTTTTCTTTTATCTTGTACAATGCTCAAGGGACCAACTCTTCCAAACATCAATAAAGTCAAAGTGCCTTTCACATACCAAATGAGTCTACACTTTTACTGAAGACAGATGAGGGGTCATTTGGTCTCTCAAGCAAGCTAACCTGCAAAAAGAAAAAAGCACAACATCATGATGACTTTAGGCCCAGCAAAGCACATAAATACAAACACAGCTACTAAGTCATGCACTTGAAAGAAGTTGCCTCCTGCATCTTCTGAAATACAAACCCACACACTCTTCTGTTTGCTTCAGTTTATTGCATTTCAGGATACTAAATAGCATACTGTTTGCATCTGAATGTTACCAAAAATCACATTATACACAGCTGACATGTCAAGCCCACTTAAGCACACAACAATCACTAACAACTGAACAAAACAGCAGCAAGTAAACTCGTAGTGCAGACAAAAACTCCTCTCTTCAGTAACAGTGAACTCCTATGGCTGCCTACCATATTTCCAAAAAACAGAAGAACAAGGGACGCCACGGCCCAGCAGCCACTCAGGTTGCAGGGACACCAGCTGGAGGAAAAAAATGGAAAAGCAAACATACTCCATCGCCATAGCTGTCCCCCCCACTCCCCACTCAATACCTTCTCAAGGGATGGGAGTAACGCCTCGTCCCCTATCTCCGCATTCCAGTCTTCTTCAATCATGCTTCGCCCTGCCAAACCTGCTCGCAGGGGACAGAACACATCACCGCCTGCCTCCCGCCGGGCTCCGGAGAGGACCGCGAAAGAAGGGAAAATGGCGCCCCGCACAGAGGCTCGCCGGCACGGCGTGCCAGCCATGCATGCGGGCGCGGGTGAGCTCGCCCGGCCCCGGCGCTGCGCTGGCGGGGATGGTGTGAATTCTGTGGAAGTGAGGGCCCTCCCGCGGAAAGGCATTCTCCTTCCCTCAGGGCAGCGCGAAGCGCCTCTCTTACCTCCTTCCCACGACGCCCACAGCTGCGCACCGAAAGAAGATGGCGGCTATCGCCAACAGCCTTCAATGCGGCAACACGTGCCGGGCCGCCGCGGCGAGAACGGCGCAGGGAGGAGCATTCCCTGAGCACACCTGATCCCAGCGTGAGCGAAATACCCTGCGGGACAGGTGGCTTTGTTGGAATTTAAAAACAAAAAAACAAACAGCAACAATTAAAAAAAATTAAAATTGTGTTTAAAAAGTTACATGTTTAAAAAACAAAATGAAACAAAATTAACCTCCCTGGACAACTCAAGAAGGACATCTCTTTCCCGCTGTTTTTTTTAATACTAGACTTGTCAGAGATAAGAAAGGTAGCTGAATTCCTGGCTCAGGACGTGATGCTGGAATGGAGGAGAACATGGATTGCATTGCTATAAGTTCAATTAATCTAAAATTTGTAGCAAGTAGTCTCGCAGACGAGCTTGGGTTTCCAAGTTAGCAGTGCAATGTCTGTCTTCTCTGTTCCTCCACCTTATCTCATGCTGTGAGATAACACAGCAATGCTTATTCATAAAAACATTAAGGAATGTCCTATGTCATCTCATAAACATAGTAAAACTCATGAAAACCTGCTCCATCATGTTCAACAGATTTTCCTCATCATAAAAACAATTCGAAAAATTGTGTGTCTGTTCAAGAAATTTAATGCCTTCTGTTGCAGAGAGGTGACATCCGATCTGTATTTCTGCAGTGAACATCTGAATGTTTAGCAGGGGCTTTAAGCATCAAAGCTAATTCCTCCAGCAGTTGGGAAATTTTGGAAAGTGGTCTTTGAACTAATACTTTTGTTATCTTCCCACTAGCCGTCATCTATTAAGCCCTACCCTTTGTAGCTGCTAATTGTTCAGAAGCATTAAGACAGGACTCAGGTTAGATTACAAAGTGGGTAAGCAACGAAACCAACTTCTCTGTCTCACAGTGAGGTTAAATCTGCACCACTAGATTTTATACGTGTGTGTGTGTGTGTGCGTGTGTGCAGTGTGGATGCTGCTGGGAGTTACTAGCTTTCAATAAGTATTCAGTCAAGACACATAATGTCCAAGGATGAAAAATGTGCAGTGGGAGCCTCTCTGTGGGAAGTGTGTTAAGCTGTTCCAAGTTCCCAAAGCAGCATCTGAAACTAGCAGGGGGGGTTCATGAGTTAAATTTCACCCACTGTGGTAACCATTTTAATTTTGCCTGAACAAGGAAGCTGAGTAAGCTGCTTCATGAGCCAAAATACCTTGTTTGCATTGTACTGGAGTTCTGTTTTGGATGGCCATAAAGAAAGAGAGCGGTGTGTCTGTTCTCCTGAGAAATTTACAGTTAGTGGCAGATGTGCTGCTCTGACATATCTAAGCCAAACTGAAAGCTTTCAAATTGTTCCTCCTACTTTACAGGAACAGGTTACCATTCCCTCAGCTTTGCCAGTGTAACTTCATGTTCAGCACTCCGTACAGTTTAAGTTAATACTTTTAATGGTAAAGATGGGGAGCTACTACGAATGCAGTCATAGTAGCAGATCTGTAATCCCTGGTGGGTGATCTCAGATACAGGCAGCATACAAGTTGCACAAGATGTTTACAAACTACCCTTGAGGTAATTTTACCCATCCAGCCCCACTCAAGCAGAGTCAACTAGAGCAAAACCAGAACAAAGCATTATCCACAATATGTAAACAGCATTGTATGTGGTACATTCAAACATAATCTGGAGTTGCAGCTAACCAGAAAAACATATAGAAATATTTTACAAAAACTTGTAAGAATTTACCCCAAGTATGAGTGCAACTCCTTAAAGTGAGGAAGAAGAAACCAGCGATGTAAACATCAAATTCCTCTCAAAGATGGGCTCCAGATGCTGACGACCTGCTGTAATGTCCTTTCCTCTCACCACTGCCCAAGAATGAAACCAGCAACCTCACAATCCAGAAGGGTGAGCATAGCACCCAGAACAGAGGAAGGAAGTAAATAAGTGCATAAAACCCATTATTCTTTCTTTTTGTGTAACAGTGCTGGACTAATAATGATCTGACACATAGAATTTCAGTTACACTTTCAACAAATTACTGCCTTAGTTAAATAGGAGGTATACTTTATCTTTGCCAACAAACAAGATTTTGAGCATAACATAGTTTCTACATCTTAAATGCTATCCTGTTGTATTATCAGTATCTTTCAGAAAGAAACCTGGAGTTTTCTCTAAAAAAATATAACACCTCTCCAAATCTGTTAGCTATGTGACCATGCTCTGTTTGCATCAATGGAGAAGGTTATTATTCATCCACTGTCATGTTCTATAATGCCACAATTTTATGAATTTGTGCATATTACAACTGCAGCTACAGAGTAAAATATGCCTTGAGGCAGTAAAAAGAAGACAACATAGCATAAGATGGAAATTTCTTAGAGCTGGATTTAGTACTTCCTTTGTCTTACAGAGCTTCAGAATTAGTTTAGGCTCCCATTTTTTCTAGGCACTGTCCAAGCATGTAGAAGAGACACTCTTTGCCCAGGAGGTAATATGTCATCAGAACAAAAAGCCAGAACACAAACACTCCAGGACTGCCTTTTGTAAAGTCGACTGTGGCTGCAGATTTCATGAGGGAGCAGGAGGAATCAACATCTGCTAGGCTTATAGTTTTTACAATTCAACATTTTTCCTAGGTATGACTCAAGAACTGTAGTGGATGACCAAGAATGAAATACAGATCATCTACCTGCTATAGTAGTAACTTATACAAATCTTTCACAGCATAGGACACATAGTCTTGCAAGAGCAAGACTAGAAGATGAAAAAAGCAGTTCTTCACAGGTCTACTTTTGTGGATTTCAGTCTAATTTACTTTCATAGAACCGGCACATAGCAGCATTGCATTTCAAGTTCCTGTGATAGCAGCTGGACAGACTTCTTGACTCATCAACCAAAATATTCTAATGGCCAAAACCCATAACATACACTTGGATTCTAAGAGTGACTCAGAGGCAAAAGATGGTGGTGAATTTCCTGGGTACAGAAGCAAGAATTTCAGTCCCAATGAGCTTGTGCACAGCTGGATTTTAGGATGATGAGTAGTGTGAAGTCTCTGCTGCCTCATTTCCGTGAGCAGTCTGAAATTGAATTGAAAACTGAAAACAGCATTTTTCTTGCAAAACAGTCCTGCAGTCCTGCTTGTAGCTGTACATTCTGTTCTGGGCTTCACTTGAACAGGAAGTACAGGGGGTGATTTGTGTGTAGCCTTTTTTGTAATATTGTCACATGGGGAAGCTCTCTCTGCTGTCTTCCTTGCGATTCAGCAGTTTTTCCAAGCGTGAGCTATAAATACACTTAGATTCTCATATTAACCATGGTTTCAGCTATGAAAAGGATTATCTCAGCTTGATTTAGGTAGTACCAAATTAAAACAAAGGAACAACCCAGCACTAAAACCAGCGAATTTCTAAAATGTATTGTCTGGCACACTGCCCCTGTCGTTTGGTCTGCTTAGTGTGCTCTGCTCAGAGCAGGTCAGGCGGGCCAGGATCGTAGCCAGTCACGTGAAGACCAGCACGGTTTGTTTTGGCAAGGGTCATGTATGCATTTTATCGCCATACTGACCGCAAAAGCACGCAAGCAATTCCTTTTTGCAAAGCTAAACGAATCCTCTTTTTTCTTTTTTCTTTTTTTCTCTTTTTTTTAAATTATCATCAGCCAGCACCCACAAGTGCAAGTCCTCTCTTCCCGGCACCCGGCTCACGCTTGTCCCTACGGTTAGGCCCTCGCCNGCGGGGCTGCTCGGCGGGAGCGGCCGCGGGGGTCTCGGGGCGGCTCCGGAGCGCGGGGCGGTGGCACCGCCGTGTTCTNCTTGATTTAGGTAGTACCAAATTAAAACAAAGGAACAACCCAGCACTAAAACCAGCGAATTTCTAAAATGTATTGTCTGGCACACTGCCCCTGTCGTTTGGTCTGCTTAGTGTGCTCTGCTCAGAGCAGGTCAGGCGGGCCAGGATCGTAGCCAGTCACGTGAAGACCAGCACGGTTTGTTTTGGCAAGGGTCATGTATGCATTTTATCGCCATACTGACCGCAAAAGCACGCAAGCAATTCCTTTTTGCAAAGCTAAACGAANCGTGTCCCCTTCCGTGTCCCCTTCCGTGTTCCCCTCCGTGTCCCCTTCCGTGTCCCCCGCTGCCCGCCCGGCTCGGAGGCGCGACCCGCGGGGCGGAGGGGCCGGGCAGGAGCCGCAAACACTGACCGGCCGCAGGCACCGACCGGCCACGCCGTGTTCGTGGGAACACGGCAGATCGTCACAGCGGGGGCAGAGGTACAGGGACAGCATGGAAGCCTTTCGGGCGGTCCGTGAAACAGGGAAATGTTTCCATCGGTTTTCACGGGCCTGAGGGAGGACTCTTTAAGTTAAAAATCGTGTTTAAAATGTAAGTCAGCTTAAGGTGATAGTGTTTCGTATATGTAAATATTTATCTGCAGTGCCCACAAATACATAAATTATATACAAACTTTATCCGTTGAAGACAAATTTGGTTGAACATGCAATTTCTTTTTTATTTTACTTAGATTTATAATTTGGCATTGATCACGTACCTTTTTGTTCAGTCAAAGCTACACGAAAGCTCAGGAGAAGTTCAGCTTGTACATTCAAAAGTCTTTCTGTCCTCAAAAAGTTGCTAACTTATGTTGTTTATGCAGTTTTAATTGCCTTTAACCAATGCAGCTGTAGGAGAGTATGGACAAGCTAAGGTCTCTATAAGGTGCCACAAGAGGCGGCATGCTGTTCCCGTTTTAAGGAGTTTTTAATGTATGCTGCGACTTTCATGACCATCTTTCAGTCCCTTCTGAGGGAGGATTCATTCCAGGAACTGAGGAACTCTGCTGTCCTGTGCTGAAGTTCTTGTCTTTTAGTGAAACTGTGCTTATTTCTCATATGTGCGCAGCCTAGAGCTTACTTGACGGTTATGCCTTGAACTGTATTCATCCTGCTCAGAATTTAAGGGAAGACTGGATTTCTCAGAGTGGCACTTTAAAAAAAAATTTTTCCTTGTTCAAACTAAATACTTTGGTTAGCAGATTCTGGTATTTAAATCATGAGTGTGAGGTGGTTTTTAGAAGTAGTGACTTTAAATAAGAAATTAAGTACAAATAGTTCTCAGTGCTCCAGCTGCTGTTGTACGGCATGATGGCATGGTGGAGGCTGTGGGGGCTCTCAGCCTTTCTCTTTGTGCCCACTATGGGACGCTCTCTGATAAATACCAGCTAAGCATAGTCCATGCTTATAGAATAGTTGGGATGATTAACTAACTGAACAGTTTTGTTCCTGGCATTGGGTAAACCTGTTTGCTAACTCTGGTGTGGCCTGGGCTGTAACTGAATGATCTGTCAATGTGGGTGTCTCATTTTAAAGCTTCGTCACACACATGTATAACTGACCCATAAACTGCCATTGTTAAATTCACAGTGGAAGCCAACTAATAGGGTTTTGCTATCCAGTGCCAACATTATTGGATCACAGGCTACAATGAGGTTTCTAAATCTACCATATCCTTGTCTCTGCTCCTTCATGCTTTTTAGACTTTGAAACCAGGTGAGAGAACATGAAGACAGTGAAAGCAGGAGCTCTTAGGGCTGAGCCAGTGAGGAATAAAGAAGGTGCAGCAGTTCTGTTAAGATTACCATCTGAAAGTCATGTGGACTGTAGCCCAGAATGAGACTGGGGAAAAATAACTTACACAGACTTAGGTATTGATTCACAATTTATGGCCAGCAACAGAAAACCTGGGTTATTAAATTCTGATCGACTTGCTACCTTTTGCTGCCCTTCTGATTAGTGCTTCAGCTGCTTGTAAGAGAATTACAAATAGGGCAACAGATCATTCTAAACTTCATCACAGCTGTATTAGTAGAAGTTAAGAGAGGATGCTTGTAGTAGAGGAAGGCAGAAAGCAGGACCCTGCAAAGGGAGAAAGAGAACTTGCAGAACAATAGAATGGTGATACGCAAATGGCAGAAGATCCAGACAGACAAAAATGATTTTTAGAGGGGAATATTGGGTGCAATATGTTGAGAAAATTTCTACTCAATGCCAAATACACTACTACAAGGCAATCGTAGTATCTCTGCAAGGATAAACGGACAAATAAGTTTAAAAAGACAGAGGTTGCAAAGTTAAATTGTTCAAGGTTGGAGCATTAAACATAGCAAAGTTCAATGAAAATGGAAATTACTTAGATAATCTTAGTCATTTTGGTACATATGAATTATGATATAAATTAGAAGTACTTTTTGTTTTTATCATACCAGACAGTTCTCATTGTCTGTCTTGAGACATAGGGAATGTTTTGTTAGAGCAGCAAAGTTAGGGTGTTCAGTTGTGCATAAGAGTGATCTGCTTTACCTGCTGCTCTGCAAATCATTACTGTTCCTGTTGGATGTTTTTTGCACTGCTAACTACAAATCACTAAGTTTTGTGTAAAAGATAATTTCTCAATATGTCCGTGAACTAAGGCAAGTACTGTCATTATCCTTATTCTAAGGATAGGGATTAAAACACAGGAAAAGAATCCAGAAGTTTTGAAAGCTCAGTTTGAGAGCAACTTGATTGCTTTCAAAATATTTAACATTGTTCACTGGTGCACGGCAAAAATGCTCTTCTGCATTGTCCAGTGTTGCATGAAGCAGACTTTAAGCAGCAGGGGAAGAAAAGAGGTAGCATACTCTGAGAGGCAGGTGGTCCCTCAGGCTGTGGCTCTAGTGTTGCCTTCTTTCACCAGACCATACTGGTGTCTTTTCAACCAGACGGTGAAGCTGCTGGTTGTACAACCCAGACAATCCCAAACCAGCACCAAAACAATGATCTCCCCCTTCAGACTTACACTGTTAGCTACTATACTACTTTAGATCTCTTCTCCAGTCCTGCTCATTATGAAGACAGGAAAGAAGACAAATAGCTGTGCCATGGCACACAGGAGAAGGAAGGACTGAGAATGTACAGCACAGCTTTTAAATCTGCTAAAGACAAAATACCATGATTTTGTATCCAGCTCCAGTTATACTGCAGCTAAAAGGACCTCTTTTCCACTTGCAGGAAAATCCAGTTTGACAACAAATGAGTAGAGTATCTGTATAACAGCCTTCTTTTCTAAACAGCCATACTTTTATTTCCAGGAAACCATAGTAATTGTCTGCATGCAAGAGTGGTCTCATGGAAGCTGTAACCATGGCTTATTATAAAATGTACAAGCAGAATGAAGTTTGTCAAACAATTTTGGTTTTTGGTGTGAATTCTCTGTATTTGGCATCCTAGTCCTGATTATAAGCTTTATAGACAATACAGACAATGTTCCATGTCCCATCGCTGGTTTTTGAAAGAAATGTCCTGAGTGAGCTGAACATAGATCAGATACTCAGTATAGGAAGAAGAATCTGTAGCTAAAAAACTATGAAGGTTACAGTTGGGAAGAGGTCGTTGTAATTGAAACAAGCAATAAGCTCACAGAGCATAACTCACTCCATTCTTTGTATTAAAAATGTTTATTGCGAATGCAGTCCAGTCAAAAGACAGATAGATAAAAGACAGGGAGATAAAAGAGAGATTAACCTGGTTAATTCTTCCTCATTTTGCTTTTCTGCTTACAGTTTCCTTTAAACTGGCTCCAGCTCCAGCCTTTAAATTTGTCATAGCCGCATCTACTTGTAGGGTAGCCAGTTTGCTGGTCATAAATTTCCTGATCATAAACTTAATTGTTATCAACAATAAGTACTTAAAAATAAGTACTTTGCAGACCCAGCTTCTATGTGACTCTAAAGAGTCAGTGAGCGCCAGCTCCAGAATGCTCAAATCATGCTGTCAAGCCAAACTTAATGTGTGATATATCTTGGAATACTATAAAATCTGGATTCTTTCTTTACAGCAATAGTGCAGAAAAAAATCAGTCTGTTGATCACTGTTGTCAGCATTTTTCAGCATTTGTTGTCAGCATTTTGACTTGTAAAGCACAAGTATTAACAAGTTGTAAGGAAGGGATGTGCGTTTGATGTCTACTTAATGTCTCACAAACCGTGGCCTGTGGAAGGAAGGGATGTCTGTACTGTGATATTGTAGAAGATTCTGGCTAAAAGTACTGATTGGGATTTGAATTTATTTCAATTTTCAATTCAGGCATTAGGAATTAAAATTTTCATCTGCATTTTTATGGCTGGATCTGAAGTGTGGTTTAAATGCTTAAGAGAGATGCAAATGCAGAACAAGTGAGAGGGGTCATGTTTGACACATAGGTTTGTCTTTCCGTAAAATGAATACGGGAGGTTCAGTTGAGAAAGAATAGAATAGACTAAAAGAAGGTAATAGCAGTTTTTAATGGGAATGGCAGAGAACTGGATGGATGTTTGTAGCAGTGTGTGAAATCTCTAGGGTCTGTGTTTTTGTTTCAGAAGTATTTAGCTGTTGCAGAAAGGTGATGTGCACCAGGGTAAATTTTAACTAGAAGGGCATCAGCAGGCAGAAAGCAGAAAGCCTAGAGCTGTAGAAAAATAAGAGACAACAATGAAAGGAAGTAAAAATGTTAGTGTGAACTGAGATACTTTTTTGTGCTTAGTGAAGGTGGGTTGGGAAAGCAGTTTTGAGAATGTATGGGAGAGGCAGAAAATAGAACATGAGGAGCAGAAATCCATTCACTAAGTATCACCAGAGGAGCTGAGAAGCATAAAAGCGTGTTTAGCTGGGACCGAAGAACCAGAAGGAGTATTGTGGAGAAGAAGGACTTACGGGTTAAGAATCAAAACTGATGTTTTACAGAAGGCTGGAGTGGCAAGAGAGAAAGCAGTAAGTTAAGAGTGGTAAGAGGATCCCTTGGAAAGGGTCTGGAAAAGGTAGAGGAATAAAGGTTTAGAGAGTTTAACAGCAAAAATTAAGTGTAGGAGAAAGTATGCCATCAGCAAGTGCAAATAAGTCTCTTAAGATTGCCCTGATTATTACCACTTGTATATTTGTATCCTCTCGAACAGTTGGTGACCAAGATACAATTGTGCCTTTAAACTCAAAATCATGCCTTTAAACTTAGTAACTGCTCAAATCTCTTCAGGGATATTGAAACTAGGAGGAGCCTGTCAGCACTGCAAGATGAAATGGCTTCTATGGCACTATCCCCCCCCTTGCACAGGCATGCAAGCATAGGGATAACAAGCCCCAAACTCAACACTGATCTGGGTTTAAAGCAAAAGAAAGAATGATTAATTTTCATCTGTGTCTGTCTTCCTTGTCCAGTTCAGTATGGGATCACATAAATGGCATTGAACTGTCAAAGCAGGGCTTGAACTTTCAGTACTATTTCCATAGACTGGGTCCTTGAGTGATCCTCTCCTCTTGACAGCAGAGAGCCATTACCTGTGTCTGTCTTAAAAAACACTTCCTTAGCAGGTTGAGCCAGTCTTAATGCTTCTGCAGTTCCTGCCACATTGTCCATCATTATTTTCCCATGCCTCCTTCAGCAGTTTTCTCAACCAGGGAGAGTAGATGTGCTTGAAAACTGATAACTTTTCATTTTTCATCCTCTCCTTCAGATTCTTTGTTTTGTTTTGGGTTTTGTGTTTTGTTTTTGGGGGGGTTTTTGTTTTGTTTGTTGTTGTTGTTGTTTTGGTTTTTTGCCAGAGGTATTAGCAGGATAAGCTAATGGAAGAGGATTGACAATATGCATTTAGGAGAGGATAGAACTGTGTCAGTGCTTAACTTGGGTTGGTGTGATTTCTGAGGTTGGGCCTTTACAATGTATTTCTGTGAGGAGGCAGAAGGATGATACACACCTTATTATCTTACCTTCTTCCATTGCTATTCCAGATTTCAAACATCCAGCGCTATCCTTCCTTGTCTTGTGCCGTCTCTGGTTGTCATCTTGTCTTTCAGTCAGCCTGACTTAACATTTTAAAGCATTCTGAAATGGGGAAAGAACAGATACTTCTACCATTGTTGTTCTGACATTTTTTGTTTGAAGGAGTCCTGCCTGAGGAATTTTTCAGTAGATAGCAAGCGTTGTGGTTATGGCAAATTTGGGAGGAAGCTTCCAAAAAGATCCCTCTAGAAAGCAGATTCAAGCGGCCCCTCCCCCTACCCATTCGGGAAAAAATTTCCTTGGAGAAAAGTGGAAAAAAACTGTTTATTTAACGAGCAAATTATTCACAACCATAAAAAAAAATAATAATATTGAACAATAAAACCGCTTGCTGTTCTGAAGAGATGGCA
>VWYP01025138.1:219899-229964 GCA_013400435.1 Pycnonotus jocosus | reverse complement strand
CTATTGGGCAGCTTGCCAAAAGACCCTCCTAAATCATAATGTACTTAAGAAAGAGCACAGAGTCGCTCGGGACATTTTTGGTGTGTCTTAGCAGGTGCTAGGGTATTCCCTACACTGTGCACAGCTTTTTGTTCTTTTGGTTTGTGTTATTTTCTTCCTTAATTAAACCTTTTTGCTTTTTCAAAACACATCCACAACCCTGCTATCTCACTAATTAATCATAAGCCATTTCTGGGAGCTTGCTGGTCACCCTCAGAGTGTGTTGAACCCTTGTGGAGCTTAATACATGCTGGCCTCATGTAGAATTCAACAGATCAGAATCAGCAGGGGCTGTTGTCCCCAAGGCCAAAAGGAGCAGAGTCTAACAAGATGCAGTTTAATAAGTCCAAGTGCCAAGTCCTGCATTTTGGCCACAATAACCCCCTGCAACCTTATAGGCTGGGCACAGTGAGGCCGGACAGTACCCAGGTAGAAAGGGACCTGGGGGGACTGGTGACAGCAGCTGAACATGAGCCAGCAGTGTGCCCTGGGGGCTGAGAAGGCCAATGGCATCCTGGCCTGGATCAGGAATGGTGTGGCCAGCAGGAGCAGGGAGGTCATTTTGCCCCTGTACTGGGCACTGGTGAGGCTGCACCTCGAGTGTTGTGTCTGGTTCTGTCCCCTCAGTTTAGGATGGACATTGAGTGCTGTGTCCAGCTCTGGGCCCCTCAGTTTAGGATGGACATTGAGTGCTGTGTCCAGCTCTGTTCCCTCAGTTTAGGATGGACATTGAGACACTTGAGCACATCCAAAGGAGGCAACAAGGCCGGTGAGGGGCTTGGAACAAAAACCCTGTGAGGAACAACTGAGGGGGCTGAGGTTGTTTAGCCTGGAGAAAAGAGGACTCAGAGGTGACCTTATCACTCTCTACAACCTTCTGAAGGGTGGTTGCAGTCAGGTGGGGATTGGTCTCTCTCCAGGCAGCAACTGACAGAACAACTCTTAAACTGTGCTACAGGAAATATAAGTTGGAAAGTAGGAAAAAGCTCTTTACAGAAAGAGTGATAAAGTACTGGAATGGTCTGCCTGGGGAGGTGATGGAGTCACCATCCCTGGATGTGTTTACAAAAAGTCTGGATGTGGCACTTAATGCCATGATCTAGTTGAGGTGTTAGGGCATGGGTTGAACTCGATGATCTTGAAGATCTCTTCCAATCTAGAAATTGTGTGATTCTGTGTGACTGTGAGCAGGCCTGGCTGAGCCCCATGCTCACCTCGGCGCGGATCTGGCGCATGGAGTCGCGGTCGCGCAGCGTGGCCGTGTGCGGGGTGCGGTTCACGGTGTCGAAGTCGATGGTGATGCCGAAGGCCACGCCGATCTCGTCCGTGCGGGCGTAGCGCCGGCCGATGGAGCCCGCGGCATCGTCCACCTTGTGGGAGATCCCGGTCCTGGTCAGTGCTTCGGCTGCAGGGAACAGAGCAGGGATCCTTACACAGCCTCAGCACAGGCACCGCCTCTCCTGAGTGCAAGCAGCACCTCAGAGCCCCACTTTGACAGCACTGTTGGAATCCTGGAAATGAGGATTTTAGGCTTTCTCTGCTAAAACACACTGACTCTCAAGCAAGCACTACATTTGACCTGAGGCCGTGGAACAGGCTTCCAAAATTAAGTGACTGCACTGAGATTATGGGTGTGTAGTTTCAATAGAATTGTGTGATATCATAGGGTGGAAAACTTAAGAGTTTAAGATTTTAGTATATAGTAATATATACAAAGCAAGATGGAGGATTTAGGGCATAGGCTAAGCCCTTCTTCTTTTCACCTTCTTCTTCATGGGTTTGGGTGGTAGCTTGTAATTAGGTGAAAAGGTCCACATCATGAACATCATGGAACAAGGTGGTTAGTTACTAGGTTAAAAGTAAAAATAATATAGGTGTCATCTTCTTATTGGCTAATTAGTGCTTAAAAGACCTTAGAAAGAGTTAGAGCCTTTTTCTACTTTGTTGGCTCGAACTCACAACTTGTGTGTAGATAAGAATTAATAAACAACTGAGTCCAAACACAAACACTGTGTCTCCCAAGCATTTAATCCCAGCTCTAACAGAAAAAAAAGGAGATAAAAAACCAACATTTCATAGGACCACAGGATCAAACCCAACCTGCTCTCTCAGCTCTCCACATTGCACCACAACTCTCACCCAAAGTGCAAAGTCACTAAGTTTTTTTCCCCTTGTCATCAGTGCCACAATTCTGCTTTAACTCCAAACCCTGTGTGCAGGGCACATCCAGGCCAGGGAGACAAAGGGGCCCAGGCAGAACTGGTGCTGACCCCTGCTCCTTCCCTTCATCTGTTCAGTTTTATGGTCCCTATTTTTCACCATGATACCCACTACCAGTGGGCAGGTTGACAGAATACCTGCAGGCTCAGCAGCTCTGGGACAAACCCAATAAATTAGGTGGCCAATAAAAGCAAAGCAAACTTCAATAACAAAATGAAAACCCCCACTGTTCCAGCTTCTCCTAAGCAGTGGGAAAGATTTCTTTTTGACACAGAAGGAAAGAAAGCAATGTCTTTTACACTCCAAGCCAACACAGGGATGGTCATGGTGGTGGGTTTTTTGGATATAGCTGAAGAGTTTGATGGATACCCAAAGTTTGTGGATAGTCAGCTGGTTCAGGTCAACAACTCTCCCTGTGCACTTTGGAGAGCCACATCATCCCAATGCTATTTTGAGAGACCTCTCTGCCCAGTGCACAGCCCCATCAGACCCAAAGTGCTTCACACACTTACACAATTCCTTGACAAAAGGCATGAATTCCTGATTCTGGCTCAGAGGAAGAACGGAGCACTTGAACGGTGCTACAACAGCTGGGAAGCTGAAGTACTGTGGAAAAAAGCAAAAGCTCACATAAATACAAGTTTAATGCTCAGATCAGATTCTCAGGTGAGAATAAGCTCTGATGGAGGCTGGAGGCAGGGGGAGTGTTCTGGAGGTGTCCCTGGCTTACTCTAAGACATCAGCAGTGACATCTCACAGAACTGGATCAAGACTGTTTTTCTTCAGCCTCCATTCTCCCTTATCTCCTGACAGCTAAATGTTACCTTCCACCAGAACAGGTCTATTAGAGCCCTCCTAAAGAAATTTAACCTGAATTTAATCTGAATGACAGAAAAATTAAGGGTGGAGGTGTCTTTCCAAGAGATTTAGTCTTATGCACAGTCTGCACCAAACTTCCTGTTTGAGACTCCACACACATGGAGCATATGCAGCAAAAAGGTTTTTAGAACCCTTCACAGACACCCTCAGAAAATAAAAACGTGCCAGAAGTGAGGAAAAAATAACAAAGTCTTTCCTGGCAATCAGCAAGGCATAAAAGGGACAAAAGCAATGCATGTGAGATGTACCATAATATAAAGCAGCCCAGGCTACAGAGAAAGTAAATGGGTACTAGAAGGAAGGTAAATCCAGTATTTTATACTTCAGGAGCAGTTTGGGATTTTAAGTCAACTGTGACCTAACTCTGGGCTCCTGAGCCTTTTTCTCCCAGTCATAAATGTACCACATCCTGTGGCACCCAGAGACACTGAGAAGCACTTTTATTATATTTCTTTTTTTATGGACACAGTCCAGGAGCCAGGAACAAAAAGCAGGAAGCAGCACCAAGTTTCCAGCCAGCTTCTCATGGGCCACCAGCAATGGCACAGAGCACCACATCTGGGCACTGGCTGGAGGAAGCTCTGTATGTAACAAACACTTCCCTCTGGCCCCTGCTACAGCAAAGCTCCAGGCCAAGGTTTTAGGCGTGTCCAAAACCAGAGAAGGCTGAATTTCACAGGGGACTGAGCAAAGAGTTAGTCCATTGTCCATCCTGCTGCACAGAATGATTCCAGAAAAAGCAGCAGAAAGAAAGGAAATTAAACACTGAAGATGTGCATTTCCCTGAGCAATGGAACACTGCCAAGTGTGGATCCAGAAGGAGGAATTTCTCACCCCCTTGCCAGTAATCCAGTGAAAGCCTCAAGCACACATGGCCCCAGAATGCTCTCATGTAAAAATGACATGTACTCTGGCAAAAGCAGCAATTCCACACCCCACCAGGGCTTTCCCATCTCTACTGGGCATTGTGCAGTGTTATTTCAGCCCTTTCCCTGGGTGTCAGGGGAAGGCAGGTGCCTGCAGCTGGCCCAGCCCCAGGGGCTCTCACCGTTCTCTGCTCGTCTCCTTCCCGGATGCGGAATGTGTGCTCGAACACTGTGTACATGATCCTTCCGATGCCAAACGAGGGCTCAATGACATTTGGGACGATTTCTTCCACTGGAACACAAAATAACACACATCACCATTAAAAATGTGTTTAGACACAAGAAATGAGATGTGGATGTTGGTGTTGTCCTTCTGCTCAGAAGTTCCATTTATGTGTAGATGAGCACATGGAGATAAAAGATTAAACATTTCTGCTCTAAATACAAATACCTGACATAGAAATTCAGATTTAGCTAATGTACAGGCCATATTTAGGCTATAGAAAACAACTCAGGGCCCTTTCTCTGGCTTCTCTGAAGAACTAAATTCATGCATTTTGGAAAGTTTCCTTCTAGCCCCATTTCCTATATCAGGACAAAAGCCCTGTGGAGATGCAGTCACTGACTTTCTGAAAGCCTTCCTAGTCCTAAAGTTCAAGGAAATTACATTTGGTACTTCTCCTGTGCTGTGTTACAACATTAACAGGACAATGCTCCCAATAAAGTTCATACTCGAGGTGTATCCCCATGATGATCAAACAAACAATCAAATTTACCATGTAATGTTTTCTGAAATCTCTTCACAGTAACCATGTCCTTTGTTATTAGAAAAGTTTTCCCTTCAGTTTCAACAGTGAATTCCCTGCAAAGGGAAAAGGAGTCATTTAAAAGCTATGGCAATAAACAAACAAGTTGTATTTCCTTAATTGCATCACTTGGTTGACTCAGAGTGGGATGATAGAAGCCAGGGAAAACCCCAGAGATGAAAGAAACATGTAGCATGCCCATTAAAAGAATTATGCATTCATCATAAAATTACTACATGTACACTAAAAGCAACCATTTTCAGAATCACAGTGAACTTAGCTGTGGTTAACAGCCTGAAGCAAGGTCAGTTGGGAAAATCTCAGGATGAGGCCTATACACACACCAAAGAGAAAAATAGATGCACACAAAGCAGGCACTGGACTATCAATAAAACCAGAGATACTGCTTGTAACTCATCTATTGAACCATTTCAGGGAGATTCTGGATGGACTAAGCTTCTTCTCTGCAATAATTTCTCTGCCCATTTTGAGTGCTACTGGGTTTTTTTCTACACTTTCACATTCAGAGAGATTTAAAAGAAATAAATTTTAGCTCAGGGAAGAAAGAAAGAAAGATGTAAATGTTACCATTCTGTAATGTATTCATCGATCCTATGCCTTGTACCATTTCAAGCAGAAAATTAAGTTTATTTTTTAGTTACTGCACCATTAGCTTTCTCCTAACACAGACAGCTGTTGGCCTGCTTCAGCCAAATCTGACAACTGTAAAGACTTCTCATATTTTCAGTTCCTGCACGTGTTGTTAGGAAGGCAGGTCAAAGAAAATCATACAAATTCTTGGCACAGTAAATCAAATGCTGTAACAGGTCCTTAAGCAGCTCACTAAACACTGGAGGATACTCAGGCAAGTTTTGCTTCTCATTTAACTATTTTGTTCCATCAGTCACAGAATTATTTTATTAATTTTAAAGTTTTAAGTCAGTCCTGGTCCACTCTCAAACCAGAGTGGGGAAGCTGCTAAACAATTCCCATTTCACTAAACTGTTTCTCTTCTGAGATGATCCTACTAAAGTCAGCAGCTCATTCCCACACAGACAAAAGAACATTTATGTGCATACACCCAGAGATATGTTGATGGGTGACCAGCAATGCCTGGTGAGAGAGACAGCACTCAAACATCTCAGACGACCCACACAGCCTGCTCTCACAAGGAAACTGGTTTGAGGTGGCTCAAACAAATGCAGCAGCCCTTTGGAGCCCACATCAGGGTGTCAGAGGAAGGTACCACACACACAGAGCCAGCTCACCCTTTCTCATTGAGCAGCTGCTCCATGTCGTTGATGTAGCACTCGTCACACATGGAAAGGTATTCCATCACCACCTTGGCATCCTTCTTGTAAGCTTTGCCAATGGCTCCCTTATTTGCCTCAAACTGAACAATGTTGACTGTTCTGTACAAGGCAGTTAAGGAGCTTGTGAGGACAGAAAGCAGGACCTGGTTCCTTCATTATGTCAAAGTTAATTGCTACACAACACAAAGATTTCTTCTCCACTACTGGATGAAGAAACTTCCCTCCAAGAGAGGAAAGGAGTAACAAATGCTCAATTCTTTCCAGGTCACTTCCCAAAGTCATGCTGGCATGTAGTTGTAGATTTCCCTGTTAAATATACAGATGTAACTTGAAATAGAGCTGTGCAGATCTCCAAGACATCTCCCTGTCCAATCCCTTTCCACCTGAGGAGAAGCTGGTTTAATCTGAAAGGATATAGGTTCTTTGAGATGCTTCTCAGCTATGAGAGGAACTTTGGTGGCGCGGGCATGGCAGGAAAGGTCATAGCAGGAACGATCAGCACAGCCAACGATCTCAATCCAACCCTGAAAAAACAAAACTGGAAGCTTTCACCAACTCACTTTTTTGTCCACTTAACCATCAAATATGTTTATTCACCCTTAAGCCCTTCCTGCTCCCATGACAGTTTTTTCTACATAATTAGCTCTGTTACAATAAGCAGCCCTCCCTCACCAGTTGCTCCCTCATTTGAGTGATTCCATTTGTTTCCAGAGGAAACGATCAGTCATCTGCCCAGTGCCTGTGTTCAGGGCCAGCTTTTCCACATGGCTTGGCAGAGCACAGCCCTGTGCCAACAGCTCAGGCTGGGCCAGAGCACACAGTGCTATCACTCACATGCCACAGGCACACAAGGCATCATGTCCCCAGGGCTCTACTTGGCCACGGGACACAGAGCAGGGAATCAACCACACTGGAATGGCCAAAAGCCTGCCTTAGGAGCTGCTACAACTCAGATCACATGCAAGGAAAGCTCTTAATTCAGTATTTCAGCATGTATGGCAAGGAGGAATCTCAGAACACCGTTCACACTGGATTGGTGAAGCAGCAAATCCCTCTGGATTTCCTAACAGACAATCCCATGAAAGACAAGGCTGAGCAGCTGCTTCCCACTCATTGTCACATTCAGTGTAGGATGTGGCAGCCAGATGTTGTGTGGTTTTCCAAGCTGGAGTCACACAGCAGGGTGTCAGAAAAGGTGTATGAACAGAAAAAAATCCCTGTGCTTGACAGTCGTGATGTTCCAGGGTATTTTGGAGGATTTTTACAGAAATTAAGCTATTAGGGTGTTACAGCTACTTCTCAGAAAACACAAAATACAGGTTTACGTGGTTGTTCAACCTGGAGAAGAGAAGGCTCTTCCAGTGCCTAAAGGGGCTCCAAAAGCTGGAGAGGGACTTTGGACAAGGACATGGAGTGACAGCACAATGAGGAACAGCTTTAAACTGCAAGATGGCAGGTTTAGATTAGACATTAATTCCCCGTGAGGGTGAGGCCTTGGCAGAGGTTATCCAGTGCACCTGTGGCTGCCCCATCCATGGAAGTGCATCCATGGAAGTGCTCCAGCTCAGGTTGGATGGGGCTTGGAGCAACCTGGGATAGTGGAAAATGTCCCTGCTCAATGGAGGTGGGTTGGATCTTTAAAATCCCTTAACTCACACCATTGTATGCAGTAAATTTATAGAATGGATTTTAAGATACTCAGACCACTTCCCTTCTCAGAACTGAGCGCATCAAGCTGATACAAACATTTTTGGCCAGAGTTAAGTAACAAACAAAAGCATGGTCCAGCTCCCAAGGTGTTCCTTTCACGCCCCTGGGATGGCTGTGCTCACTCCTGGGTTAGGCTGTTGGACACCCTGCTCTGTGAACATTGTCCTGATCATCAGAACAAGCCTTACAAAGTTGAATAACCTTATTTACACGGTTTTACATGTCCAGTTTTGGGCTGGCTGGAAAGACAGGCTGTGAATTTCTGGAAACCAGCTATGGACATTCTCAGAGGAAGCCATTCCTTCAGTCACTTCTCCAGGTCTTTTCTATATGAAGACAAATCACTCATCTGAGCTGCAGGAGGTTTGGGTTTTTTTCTAATCTCAAGTTTGGTAGAATTTTACTGGCTGCTATTCCTCTAATGTGCTGTGTGATAAGTCTGAATCCAACCAACAATACACGAGGGAGAAAAAGGCATTTAACAAGGCTTGAATGAAAAAGCTCTTAATGACTCAGCAGGAAGATGATAACAAATCCTTGAGGAATTTTTCTTCCAGCACCAGCTGTCTGAACTGGCAGGAGTGAACTCATTTCTCACAGCATGGAAGAGGGAAAGGAAGAGCAAGCATTCAAGCAGGAAGCAATCTGCTCTGGAATAGCACCTCCAGCAAAACAAATACTTCTCCACTGCTGCTACAGAGGTTACATTCTTTGGAAAGCATCAAGACTCAGTTTCCTTTAACTCCACATGAAATTTGACCAGTAAAGTGTCCCCAGGCTACTTCAGGCTCCAGCAAAGGAGCCAGGACCTATCAAAGCAGCATGAACTGTTCATAAAGGGGAGCTGACCTGCCCCTTGGTCCTGGATTCAGAATATTTCAACTGCACTACGTGTGTTCAGACCAACATGGAGCCAGACAGACGCATCAGCCTCACAGCCCTAACTCTAAAAAGCCAGAAATAAACCAGATCTGACAGGGGTTCCCTTTGCTGTTTCCACTTTGCCCACTTACATAGGAGGTTTTGGACTCTGCATCCCAGCAGTCACAGGCATAATGAGCCATCTCATTCTCCATGTGCTGTCGGAAGCGCAGCTTCTCCGGGGACACGCCGACCTTTGTGAGGAAGAGGTAGATTCTGCCGATGAAGTAACCGAGAACTGAGTTATTGATCACACCCTGCAGGGAGAAAAAGCACGAAGAAAACACCCACATGAATTCCTAAGGAAGCAAAGTCATGATCTGTTGAACTTCTGCAGGCAACATGACATGTAACAGATAGAACTTGTGGTTATGTTCTCTCTCCCCCGAAGCTGTTACATCTCTTCAAATTCACCTCGTGGCACTGGCACCATCTCCATCTGACCACAACAGTGAGTTACTGTCACTCCAGGACTCATCACCCACTGGCTCTGAGAATCACCTACTTGTAAATACCCCACTGTATGCAGCAGTGGCATTACAACAGCTGCACCCTACAGTCACAGCTGCAATACAACAGAGGGATGGTGTTCTTTTTTTCCTTTTTTGGCTCTTGTTTTTGGGATTTTTTGCTTTGTTTATGTTTTTAAAGGGAGTGTTTTGGTGTTTTTTCAGGGTTTTATTTCATTTATGGGTTGGAGGAAATGGGGTGGAGGAGGTTGGTAAATCAACCCATTTAGAATTAGATGAATCAGGTAGTGATTCATCTAATTATGCAAGCCATGTACTCATGGGGGTCAGCAGCTGAATATGAGATTCCCAGAGACTGCTTGTATTAACATTCCTTACTGTCCCTCTTCGCTAGCTAAGTGTGAAGTTTAGCTTTCAACCCCTATCCCAGCACCATTTGCACTCTCCTGGTAGCAAGGGCCAGGCCTAGATCTCAGTCTCACTGATTCACTGAAGAGAATCTACCCACAAATCTGAGAGCAAAGCCCAGCTGGCACCAACACAACACAAACTTTGTGCAAGCCCAGTGCAGGGAGCTGATCCATACCCTCAGTCGTGGATTCAGAATATTTCAACTGCACTATGTGTGCTCAGACCAACATGGGACTGGACAGACACATTACTCAGAGCCCTAACTTTAAAAAGCCAGTTTGTAACTTAGCCTTGAGAGCAACACTGCAAGGAGCAAGCTCAGGGTATCTGCAGGAGGAAGGCTGCCTGCAGGAGGAAGGTTGCCTGCAGGAGGAAGGTTGCCTGCAGGAGGAAGGCTGCCTGCAGGAGGAAGGCTGCCTGCAGGAGGAAG
>VWYP01025138.1:206785-219800 GCA_013400435.1 Pycnonotus jocosus | reverse complement strand
CTTGCAGGAGGAAGGTGCCCTACAAAAGGAAGGTTGCCTGCAGGAGGAAGGCTGCCTGCAGGAGGAAGGTGCCCTTGCAGGAGGAAGGTGCCCTACAAAAGGAAGGTTGCCTGCAGGAGGAAGGTTACCTGCTGGACAGCGTCTCCCAGCCGCATGACGTGCGCAGACTGCCCGCTGACCTGGGCCTTGGCCGAGTAGAGGAGGATGTTGAGATCTGCCACGTTCTGAAACTTGGGGTGGTTTTTCTCACTGGGGTCCACAAAGTGCTCAATTTCTGCCATGGTGAATTCCCTAGTGAAAACAGACAAACACACATTCAGTATTTCATGCATTAGATCCTAATAAACCATTGTGCTTCAGCCTCTCACAGCAAGCCAGTAATTTAAAATCATATGCAGACCCGGCCAAGACAATGGGCAGACTGGAACACAAACAAGTCTCATCACTGGATTTAGTTTCATCTTCAAATTCCTAACAAAACTTTCTACAAATCCATCTAGAGCTCTCCAGGCTGTGGTTAATTCACCACTGTGAATCAGAGCAGAGACCACCACCTTTGGAAGTACTTCCAGAAGTTCTCTAGAGTTTTCCCACACTACTGTGATGCCCATATTAAAAGCAGTTGTTCATTACAGGGTCTGCTGATTAAATCAGGGGCCTTAACTCATGTCAGAGGTGCCAAAAATAACCAGGTGAGGTGGTAATTTCCTGAAGATAATGATACTGCTGCACACAGCAATGGCATGAATTCTGTTTTAAGAACTTATCTTTAATATATCTTTACTCAGAGATTGATTCTGAGCCTTCTTGCTTGAAATCACTTTCCACTGAATTAGCTCATTATCAAGAACCTTTAAAAAAGCTCTAGGTAATCATTAACTGTAAATCACAGCCATCAGGGTGTAATTTACTGTGATTGCATAATAACAGTCTCCAATAAATGTGCCACAAGCATATCATTTATATCTGACTGAAAATGATTTCAAAGAGAGAAGTTCTCATTTCCAGATGAGCAAAAGAGAACAGGAGGACTGAGGAAATTCCTGAGTTCCCTCTGTGCTAAGGATGCCACGGCTTCTCAGTGATATTATTGCACCACAAAATAATCCACTGCCAAGTTTACAACATGTACTGCCTGTGCATGGGAGCTCTTGTTCCAAATTACATGGAAGAGACTCCTAGTTAGGACACATCAGTTTAAATGCAGAGATTATCCCTAGTGAAAGGCAATAATCACTTTTATCCAAAGATAGAACTGAAAGTAATTTCCAATAACCCTGAGCTTTCCAGCTTGACTGATCTTGTGACACAAACACTGGTCCTGAATCAGGTTATCTCCCAACTTCCTCTCTGGAGCAAGTTGTAGAACTGCAGAATCTGCAGGACTGAGACAAGGAAATATTGCTGCAAGGTCAATCACATTTTGATTTCAGTTTCAAAGCAAACTGCACAAACATAACTAAGCAAAGTCCTGTAGAGAACACAGCTACCTTTGACATGATTCTTTTAGACTATGATGGAAGCCAAATTCTGCAGTGAAACTGAGTTTTATCTCTAATACAACAACTGTTTCAGAGATTCTACTTCTCACAAGCCAATCTTAGAATTCTGTACTTAAAACCTTACAGATGAACTGTGGGTTCATCTGTAAAGCCTGAGACTCACCAGGCACATAATCAGGATTCCTCTGGGAGAAAGCACTAAAGTGAAACAATCCTGCACAAACCCTGGAACAAAAGGAAGATGCTCCCTGCTCCCAGGCACCCTCCTGCTGGAAGAGGAAGTTGGCAGTACCTCACTCTGATAAGGCCGGAGCGGGGTGAGATTTCATTCCTGAAGGAATTTCCAATCTGGGCAGCAGCAAAAGGCAATTTGCCTTGGTTAAACTCCAGCAGGCGTTTGAAGTTGAGGAATATTCCCTGTGCAGTTTCTGGCCTCAGATAGCTGAAAGGAGATTGGGAGAAGAAAAATCAGGAAGATTTAAGGGTAGGGAAAGCAGGGAGAAAGCCACAGTTGCTACAAAACTTACAGGTGAAAGTTTTTCTCTTGAGACTTTTAATTCCAGACAAAAACCTCCCCCTAAAACAAAACAAAACCAGACAAACAAAAACCAAACAACAACAACAACAAAAACCAATTAAGCAATAGACTGAAGGAGAAAAAACTTCACCTCCTTCCTCAGGTATCCTGAAGCAGGTTTACTACAGCCATGAAGTCATTGACAATTTAAGACCAGCATTAACTGGCCCTATGGAAACTACTCCAACCAGCAAGGGCATATCCAGGATCTGTATTTTGGATGCTTTAAGTATTTTCATGATTCTCCAACAGCCCCTTGTTTCTCCTGCTTTTCCCCAAGACTCCAAAGAATGTTAACCTGCTACAGGAGGCTGGGACTGAGAGGCAGAGGAAGGCTACTCCAGAGTTTCATTTTTATTCCAAATGATCTCTAAAGCAAGGAGAGTGTGAGCAGAATGAAATCAGCACTTACCCAGGCATGTTTCCTCCAGGCCCAATGGAGGTCTTGAACATCAGATTGAAAGAAACAGGAGGGGACAGGTCATTCCCAGTGACAGGGGACTTCACATTGTAGTTCACAAAGAGATCTGCAAGCTCTTGCTGGCCATAATTGTCCAACTAATATCAAAACACAAGAGAATTATTTTAATTACTATACAAGAAACAGGAGTGAATGTCCTCTTTTTCTTTTACTGAGCGTGATCCACAGCTCTGAATCACCTGCCCAAAATATTCCCCTCTAACCTAAATTTTCAAGCAAGCTAAAGTTTGAACCAGTGATAGAAGAATATACACTTTGCACATTTGCAAACCCATTTTAGTAACAGGTCCAGGATTTAGTCATACCACAGGAAGTCTGAGCTTAAGAGTGGGTGTAAAGCACAAGAAAAGTCATTGGGACTGCACCATCACCCACCAGAACAGATTCTTCTCAACAGATTCAGCTAAAACATGGGGAGGTCAGAGTTGGGAGCAAAAAAATATACAGCAGTGAGAAAGAAGAAAGTTAAAATTTCTGCAGGGCTTTGTTTGCATTCATTTCTCTTTCTTCTGCTGCTTGAAACACAATATTCAAGCCATGCATTAGATGCCCTTTCAGAGCTATTCTGCATTTCCAGTTGTCATGATCTTTCATATATCAGGAAAAAATATCCAAAGACAGGATATAAAAATACTCTATTAAAAAGGAGATTTCCCTAAAGGATGGTCAAAATTTAGTGTTGTAGTGTGGAAAACCTAATGACAGCTGCTCAGTGATGCAAAACACTGACAAAAAGTTTCTCTTTCTGGAAGGAAACATTCGTTGAATGCATGGCTTTGGAAGCATTTATCCTAGAATTCATGAGAACAAACATTAAAAACAAAGAAAAACAAAAAAATAAAGGCAAATGTTTGTACAGTTGTTCAGGAATGTCAGCCTGAGCACCAATTATTCTCATGGTAAATACAGGAAAAAATCTTTGTGGGGTACCAGAGACAGAGGAACAAATCTCCAGTGCTTCAAAGCTGAGACAATTTCAGAACAAAGTAAATCAGTGCTGAGCTGACTCAAAACTTGTGATCCATCTCTGTTCTTTTGTATGACAATCCCACAGAAGGGACTGACAAATGTAAAAGCTTTTTGCCAGGATATGAAGTGAAACAGATCAGACCAACTCCAAGACTGAGTTTCAGCCCTATTAACGCAACCAACACTCAAGAGATTCATTAATATAATAACAGCAACTCTCCAAAACAGTGAGGGAGATGTGATTCACCAGCAAGCTCAGTGCATTTATTAACAATTAAATTTTCAGTATTTGAGAGGATCTCTGGGGTAAAGACTTCTGAGCATCTTCAGGAACAGAAAAGGGCCACTGCCTCTGGACTCTATCACACACTCCTCTCTCTGAAGCAGCCACCTCCCCATGCAGCACCCACCTGTGTTAGAACATTTTCCATCTCTGCCTTCTTCTCTGCCGTGCACTTCTTGTCAGACATCAGTTTCTGCAGGTGAGCTGTAAGAAAAGTTGGTCATGAGTTTACATTGCAACTCCATCACTGATCCCAGTGTAAAACAGCTCAGGAGGATCCCTCAGGATGAGTTAAGTGATGTCCACAACTTGTCCTGACAGTGTCCACAGGGTAATTCCAGTCATGTCCTCAGGGCAGTGGTGACCTACAGTTCACTGTACTGGTGTGCCACAGGGAAAACAACACATTCTTATCTAGTTCCTTTCCAATATTATTTCCCTAAACCCAAGCAATGGCTTTGTAATTCTTTTCTTGCTTTCTATTACACAGACTAGAAATGAAATGTCTGATCTCAAGCAGCAAGGCTGGTTTTACTCACAGAAGCAGGTACAGACCTGGTACAGTGGGGCTGGACTGCATTCCACATTACAGCACATCCTCCCTGACACACAAAGGCACATGGTGATGCCAAGACTTCCCACTCTTCTTTGAAAAAAAGCAATTTGAGTTTTTAGTCAGTAACAGCTCAGTTTGGCAGTAACAGCAGGTGGCTGTTCACAGGGAGGGGCTGCAGAACACAGGGACACACTTGTTGACAAGGCTGCTCAGCAAAGGAGGCAGAGGTTGGAAGGGCTTCTTTTGAAGTTGTTGTGGTTTTTTTGACCAAAAAAAAATTCTTAATGAGTATCATGAAAACTGCTTTAATGCCAATATAGATCGTTCTGCATACTTGATATTCAAGGAAAAGGCTCAAAAATCAGAGAGCACAACTCACTTCAGCAGAGATTACAGCTCCTTCCATTCACAGCGGAGCTGTACATGAGAAAGTTTTCAAACAGGCTTCTTATTTCTGAGATTCCTCCATGTGACTTTCTTGGTTTGTTTTTCCAAACAAATTTTAATAACCAGAAGTGTGAGGACTTTGCAAATCAAAAAAATGCCTGAGGTCTTTTTCTAAGGTACACATGAAAGTCATCCACTGCCACGTAATTGACCTCTCATAGGAAAAACATACTCTGACACCACAGCATCAATAAATTGTTTCTTAGTACTTAAAAAAGCAACTGAAATTCAAGAAAACTAAGAGCAGAATGCAGTGGAGTACCAAAATCTTGTTATATAGGGGCTTAGATAAAACAGTGATCATCCATAGCCTGATGACACTGGATTTTATAAAAAGGGACACAACTGTGTTTATACCAGAGATCCTGAACCTCATTTAAGACAGCAACAAAACCTATGGGATTTTTGGTATGGTATGATTAATTAGCTGCAAACACAAGTATGAAAGACTGGCTACACCAGCAGGCTTTCCTTGAGAAAGATTCTCTTTTCCAGTGCTTGTACCAGTGCAAGAAATCCCGAGGCCCACCTAGCTTGGAACAAAATCAAACCTTTTAAGAGATGATCGGCACGAAAACATTCCCCGTTTTTCACATCTTTCACCATGAAGTCAGCAAACTTGTCTACGTGGCCAGAAGTCCTAGAAGAGATGACACAAAACAAGGAATGTGACAGCTGCCACCAGACAGCCTCAGGTCTGTGTGATCCCAGTGGACAGACCTTTATCAAAGTGAAATCCTGCAAAAACTGCAGGCTCACTCCTGCTTCAGATTACAGTCATGTTAAGCAGCATCACCCCTCAGAAAAATATGATCTGTAGGAAGTTTCAATACATCTAAATCCTAAAATGTGTCACAAAGATGACACTTAATGCCTTCAGGAACTGCATCATGGTCAAAACTAGACATAGCTGCAGTAGTGAGGAGTAACCAGTAATTCAGGTGGAGATATTCCCAGTATTTTATATCTCAGCTGCATGAAAGCTTCTGCTCTTTTTCTTGTCTTCTTAAATCTTTTAGAAAAAGGAATAATGACAATTTCTTACCTAATGGGACTGCTAGGAGGCTTTGAACTCTCAAACATGAGTGCCACTGCTTTCTCTGACTTACAGAACAGCTTCTCACACTGACCTGTGCACTGGTAGCTAATTATGGTATGAAACTGGGTGACCCAGACTCAAGATCCCTGTGGGTAATTTTACACAACACTGTAAAAAGCACCTATGAGCTGAAATTACATGCTGCAAGTAGAAAACAAAAAAGAGCCGTATTTACTTTAGAACTGGCTCAGGTGTGAGCATGGTGCAGTCAATCTCCAGGATTTGCTCTTCCTGAATAAAGTGATGTCTCCATGCTTGGATGATGTTGTTCTTCAAAGCACACCCAACAGGCCCAAAGTCATACAGACCACTGACTCCTGCCAAGAGGAAAAGGTAAAAAAGAACTTGAGATTGTACAAAGCTGCACCATTTGGAGGAGACGTCTTCCCTTCTCTGCCATTCACAGCGGAGCTGTACATTCTGTTTTGAGATGTCTTCCCTTCTCAGCATTTCCAGCAGTTGGTCTCACTTTATGAAGCACAGTTCAGCTGCAGAGCACTGAGGGATCAGATAGTGATGGAATCTAAAAGTGATAAACTCTTGCAACTAACAACTCTAAAAACCACATTCCCTCCACCAATGGATTCTGTTCTGTGGAAAGTTTTGTAAGAGCAATCTATGTGAAGGAGGAATCTGCATACAGAAGTGACCATGCAGGAGCTGAAGCAGTGTTATTGTCAGTAATAAATAACACATATCTGCAAATCACCAGTGTAGCTGCAAAGATTTTTTTTAAAAAGCCAATAAAACAACTCGGAGTGTTTGATTTAGTATCTGAGGTGAAAGAGCAGTAATAATAGAGGCACTGTGCTGCCTCCTGAGATGCTCATATCAGCCATCTGAAGAGGTTTAACAGCCACATTTATTCACCTGTGCCATAAAGTTCATTGGCAAAGTTCCCTGAGGGAACAGGTTCTAAAGTCCACAGTGGGTTTGAGCATTATCAGTCCCTTTGTGGGCCACGCATTTAAGAGCTGGACTCCATGATCCTTGTGCGTCCCTTCCAGCTCAGAATATTCTGTCATTAATTTGCCAGGAGAAGCTCAGGTAGAGATGAATGGTTATAAATAAGCTGATGATGTCTTTAAGCCCCAAACACCCTACCCTCAGCAAAGAAGCCATCTTCTACCAATGTAATGCTCAGTCCATGCATCCTAAAGGCCAACCATTTCCATTCAGAGAGCACAAGATAAAAACTGAGCCCCATCTCCACCCAAACGCTTCAGGAAAGTGGCATTTTTGAAAGGCTCATAAACTCAAGCAAGAAAGATTAAAGCAAACTTTAAAGAAGGAAAAAAAAAATCTTGTATGCCAAATCAATATAACATTGCTAGAGTGCAGCATTTCACCCAGTTAGAAAGACCAGATCATTTGCCTAAAGGGATTAAAATGTATATTTCTTCAAACCCATACCTCCATAAATAGAAAAGGCTTGGTCATAGAAAAACCTCCTTTTGAGAGTGTCTTCCATCTTAACTCTGTCCACGATGTCATCTTTGGGCTGTAAGGCCAGCTCCTGTAAGTCAGGCAAAACAAAAACAGTTAATAGCTCCTGATTCTGGCAGGAGGAGAAATCCTCTTCACTCACCACTGCAAAGACCACTTTGAATAAAAGGTATCCTGTCAACATCTTCATTTTCCAAAGAGGAATCTTCACACTGAGATTCAAGTGCTCAATTATGGACATCCTTGTCTGAATGCAGCATTTCAAACACTTGAGGTGGACTCATGACCCAACTTTCCCTGAGCAAGTTATTCTCAGCTTTCTTTACAATCACTGAAAAAAAAAAAAAAAAAGCCAATTTCCAAAGCAATTCTGACTTTCTTCCCTCTCCTGACTATGAAATGAGCTTCAAGTGACCATCTCAGACTGCACACATCTAACTCTTGGCATATATAAACCTCTCAGTAAGGTGTTCCTCACATGAAAGAATTTTGACTATGAAGATTATGAGCACCATCATCCTCGTGCTCTGCCAAAGGGATGATTTCAGGTACTTGTGCAAGGAAAATCTATTTGTAAAACTTAGGTCTGTACTCAGAAAACTTCAGATTCCCTTAATGCTCTGACAAGATACTGTGAAAATGTTTAAGAGCAGACTCACTATTTTATCTGAAAACATGTGATTTTTGCAATCTAATCCATTAATGAGGTCAACTGACTTCAAATATTTCCTTCAAGGAAGCTGTTTTGATAATTAAGGCAGAGTTAAGCCCAGAAGTTCAACAAATTCAGATCCTCCTAAATGTCTCAAACTATCACTTTGAAAAACCTTTGGGTAACAAAAAGTATTGTGTGTCCATTTATTTCAAACTTCCTCTTTTCTATCATCTATAACAACAAATTAACATGGTCTAATTTTAAAAGCACTGTACTCTGTGTACTCAACTGCTCCACCCTGCTCAAATCTTCAAATTCAGAGCTGCTCTGACATCCTCAAGTAGGAACCACAGGGCTTGAAAACCACCACTGTTGCCTTCCCTAGAAGGTGGAAGGGACTGTGATGCTTGCTGGGAGCAGCATCAGGAGAGAAACACTCCCAGTACTGAGTGCTGCACTCCCAAGGGCAGATGCTGCATTTGCAAGGTCATCCTTGCACTGACAGCCCACACAAATTGTGTAAGTGCTAAGAAACCTCCCCACTGCAACCTACAGGCACCCTCCAACACAAAGGTGGGGTCACAGGGACACCAGAACTCCAAACCTGCCTGGTGACATCCACAGGGACACCAGAACTCCAAACCTGCCTGGTGACATCCACAGGGATACCAGAGCTCCAAACCTGCCTGGTGACATCCACAGGGACACCAGGACTCCAAACCTGCCTGCTGACATCCACAGGGACTCCAGGACTCCTCACCTGTCTCCTGACACTCCCCCAAACTTCTGAGGGTTAGCACCCAAAACTGGGAAAACAGTATTTCCTCCAGGATGACCTAGTTATCAATGCAGGTTTCATGCAATGGTTGCAAAGCCCAGTCCCTACGCTGAATGCTCAGTAAAAATGACATTTTCTTGGGTTCAATGTATGTAAACAGGCAGCCACAAGGCCAGACCTTGCAGAGAGCAGCACCTGTTCATCCCACGTGACTGTAGGACAAACAGGGTCAGTGGATTTCAGTTCAGGTGAACTCTCATTCTCAGAGTCAGGCAGCTATAAGAAGTGCTGTAAGTGTATTTACTCATTAATTAATTTATTTTTAAGTGTACCACCCAGGCACAACTACAATGAAATTTACATGAAATAGAAATTAGGAAGAACCTGGGTGAATGTGCACAACTGACTCTTTTTAAGCTTCAAGAATTTCTTTTTGTTGCTTCAGTCTGGGAAGGTGAAGGAAGCCCACAGGATAAGAAAGTGTATTTTACTTCTTTATTGATCTAAAGACAACAGGTTTCATATGTCACCATTTAATTTGCACTAAGATTTTTCAGAGCATGGCTACATTTAAAAAAGGCGACACAATTTCACCTCTAAGGCTGAGAAGAACTAGGGGTTACTTGAAACATCTACAAAAACTTTGTTACTGCAGTAAAATGGAAACACTTTCTATGACAGTCAGGGAATTTCAAGGCACAAAGAATCTGAAAATTCACCGCAGTGAACAGCATGTGCTCTCACTCTGCACACAAAAAAAACTATATAGCAAACAAAGATTAATGAATACACACTCAATTTCAGTTTTGATTATTGGGCAACCTGAACTCGTATGTATTTGTTTCCATGCTGATTTAATGCTAACAGAAATTAGTGAAACAGGTAAAGAATTGCCACTAGTTGGAAACCTGTAAAAACTACTTCAGAAGTGATTCAGTCAAGGACTCTTTAGACCAAATCTGCAAGAATTAAGAAGAGATTTCAAGGCTTTTAAGACAAAACTGTGGGGCTCAGAATTTCATTTCCAGACTCACCTTTGCTTCTAGGACCCTCTTCCGAGCTTTGAGCTCTGCTACAGCTCTGTCTATGTCCACCTGGGGAGCTTTCTCTTCCTTCAGCTTCCTCACCAGCTCTCCCTAGGAGAAAAAGAACATTATAGATCATTCCCTGCCACAGATGAGACCTCTCCTTCTTCCAGCCCCCCTGACAATCCAAAAGGAGATTTTTGTCCAGCCAAGTCTCCAGATGCTGCAAGTGAGAAACACACTTTTAAGAGTTAGCAAAGTAGACTTCATTGGGGAAATTCACCCACACCACACAACTGTTAAATCAAGGACCTGCAATTCCACCTCCATGTGGAATTATATTCCTCTATCTACATCACATTTCCACAAATTCCTGTCTTTGAGGATCCACTAAGTGGATTCTCAGATGGTGAACACAGGCTTTGAGCCCTCCTTCTCCAAGGCTTCTCTTCCTTCCACCCCTTCCCTTTTCTTCCAAGCTTATGGCCATTTCAGACTTCTTTTCCTCTGTTCTACCTGATCAAAACTGGCCAGTAAGGACATAAATTTTCAGCAGAAAGTCTCACAGAAGACAGATATTTGCAGCCCAATGTCTAAGCAAAGAAAACATTGCATTTTTAGTAAAAATTGTTATTATTTTTTAAACCTGTTCGGTAACTTTGAGATAGAACAAAGTCAACAACAAAAAATAAAAATACTCTTTTAAAAAAAACACCCAAAGCCTAAATATTTCAGAGCAGCAAAACCCTGCAGTGGGCTTACAGGAGGTCTTGATCTGAGTCCACAAAGGTCTCAATGCCCTGTGGGGATGATTTTCCATTTTCAGCCCAATCTCTACACACCCAAAAGGGTTCTTTTATGACCATGATCCTCAGCTGTCAAGCTCAGCTTGCTCCTGGAGATAAATTAACTAAAAGTCTTCCTTTGAGTCCACTCTTCTTCACCAAAACCAAGATCTAGCTTGAATTACTGAGAAGGACAAAGGTGCTGGAGGAGAAAGCACAGAGATGTCAAAGCTGCCCCAGGTGGGACGTTCTAAAAATGGGATGCTCCAAGTCCAGCTCATTTTTTTGCACCTTGCATATCTTGAGGAAAAAAAATTAAAAGAAAAGGAAAAAGCCCCCATAATCCACTGAGATTACAACATTTCCACAACACCAACGTTTTTTTTCTAAATTCTGAACTTTCCTGACATAAACATTACAGGTAACTGAGAAAGCAAAGAGAAGAGAATACACAGATTGCCATTCTGTAATCAGATTAGGAAAGATAAAAGTGCTCCAGAGACTGAGGGGTTCAAAGGCTCACTTTATTCATAAAAGGAAGTCTCCAAAGACTGCACTGAAACACACACAAGGAGAAGAAGGAAAAAAAAGAATCCTGTCAGGATTAACCCCATCAGCTACACGAACAGAACAAATCTGCTGTTTCCTTCCTGCTAACTATTTAAACCAAAACGTGAAAGTTTCACTCTGGGGCTGAGGACTGCAACTGCCATTCCTGGGTAACGTGGCAGAGGGAGGGATCTGATCTGGTGTTTTTTTCTTTTAAAGTAGTAAGTCCAAATTGCCTTTGTTGAGGCAGGGGGGTCAGCAGTGGAAAAACATCAAGGCAGCAGCAAGGCAGCTCCTGCTGACTCAACAGAGCCCTCACCCTGCTCACTGCTGAGCATCCAAAAGCAGCACACAGCGACTCTTTGTCTTGACCTATAAGTAAGAGTGCTCAGACATACGCAAGGAGCAGGAAAAAAGAAAAAAAACAAACACAACTGAAGCAAATAATTATGCCTGCTGACAGGACTCAATCTAATTAAAGCTCCGATCTCGAGCCCTGCCCAAGAGGAGGAGTGCACAGCAGCACTCGATGTGGCAAAATTTGCTGCAGCTTTGTCCCACAGACCAGCAAAGCAGGGAGGGATCCACCCCTGGATCACGGCAGCTTATTGCATCAGGCACTGCTGCAGGAAGATGGGCTGCTCCCTCTCCATAGGCTGAGTCCCTTAGGTTTAATTAAACCACTTCTCCTGGAGCTGCCAGACACAGACTCCCGCATCCAGAGGTATCAAGATCTTTGTTATCCCCTCCCTTTCCTCCTGTGCAAATATCTCTGGGAATTACTACAGCCAGTTGTACAATATGTGTGGCCCCAGCTGGACAATTTTTTTTTTTTCCCTTGGCGCCCCACACTTCAGTTTCAATTCCTGAAAAGAAGGGGTACCTTGGTACTCACAGGCAAATGACAGCACCCAGGATTTTAAACTAAATAAATTGGCTGGTTCTAGAGATCATCGCTTTATTTACAAGCAGCTCTCTTGCCAAGGCATTATGCTGTACAGTGATTCATAATAAAAACTCACTGAAGTGCTGGCATAATTAGAGGGCCATAAATCCACTCATTTAATGGGGAAACACACGCACAAATCTGTGAATACAAGGGACGCACGCATAGCTCTGTGTGCAGCTAAGGAGAATAATATGGATTCAGCCACTTAAAGGAGGCACATGGGGGACACACAGGCACAGGTCTGGCAGGTGGTGAAGAGAGGAAAAGGAACTCCACAAGATCCATTACAGCACACAGCCAGAGTGCCAAGATTTATTTAGGAAACGAAAAAACAACCAAATCCCTCTCAGGTAAGAAGGATGATAGAGGTAAAAGGAGGGAGATGGGAAGAGAATGCGATGCAGCCCCAGCTAAAAGGACACATCAGCCACCTAGATTAATCAGAATGATGAAATGGAAAATATGCAAAGGAATTACCATCCCTTACTGCATCAGGCAAATATGCAACTCCAAGGAACGTAATTTACCTCCGAAACGCGGCACAAACTCAGCTCTAAGGGGACATCACAGCGTGACCCCAAAGGGACGAGGGAGCCTACGGGGAGGGGGCTGCTTTACACGGGAGACACGAGGAGGGGCCCTAAGGCAGAGCACAGGGAGCGCCAGCCCGGGCACAGCCAGCCCGGGAGGGGACACCCAGGTGGGCTGACGCACAGATCCAGCCCTGCCAGGCAGCTCCAGAGAGCAAAGAGCCACGGGAGGAAACCCACACGCGATACCCTACCGCACCGCCCGTGCCCGAAGGGCCACCCCGCACCCCAAGGAACACCCATGGGGACACCCGGGGGGCCCCTCCAGGCCGCGCAGTGCCCGCAGCCGGAGCCGCCGCAGCGCCCGGGGGATGCGCCAAGACC
>VWYP01025138.1:183058-206568 GCA_013400435.1 Pycnonotus jocosus | reverse complement strand
AGGGGGAGCGCGCACGCAGCGCCGCCGGTGCGCGCTCCCGCGTCCCTCCGTGAGGGGAGCGCTGCGCCCCCGCGCGGCGGGAGCGGGGAAAGGCGGCACCTGCCACTCCCCCCCCCATCCGGGGACACAGGGCACCCCCAAAGTGCGGCTGTCCCCAGGGCGGGGCGACACTCCTGGGCAGCCCCTCCGGCCCACACAAGAGTTTGGGTATGGTGAGAAGTGCTACACGCTCCCGAGCGATGCCTGCCCCGCTCCCCCAGGTAACACATGTGACCCCGATAGCGTGGCTGTCCTTGGGGTTGGGGGCACCCCACTGTCCCTGAGCACGCCCTCAAACCCACAGCAGGGTTTGTGTGCGGTGGGAGTACTGCACCTCCCGTGGGGTGCATGGGGTAGGGTGGTACATTCTCTCCCTCAGATGACATATGACACCCTCAGAAGTGTCTCTGTCCCTGGGTCAGGGACGCTGCATTGCCCCTGGCCCACACCAGGGCTCATGTTAAATCCCCCTGCAGTGTGTGTGAGGCAGGGTGGTTCCTGTCCCCATCCAGGTGACATGTCACCCCCAAAAGTGTGGTTCTCCTTGGTGATGGGGACACCTCACTGTCCCTGAGCATCCCCACAGCAGGACTGTGCACCAACCATCGCCACTCTCTCTGCTCAGTGTCCCCTTGTCCCAGAGCCACATCCCAGCGTGTGCCCCCAGCCTTGGGACTGGTGGAGGCAAAGGGGCATGGCAAGGGCTGAGGGCGGGATGTTGTTTTTTCAATCAGCTGCAGGACTTGAGCTCCAAAGGCTTTGTAGCTTTTGGGCTCGGTGCTGTTTTGCTTTGCGCTGATCCAGGGCTGTCCCTGGCTGCCCGGGGGCTGTGCAGGGTGGATCCCCAGCCGCGGGCAGGAGGCCAAGCCCTGCTTTTCCCAGTGTGGGGGGTCTTCCCTGGGAGCCAGGCCAAGCAAGCCCACGTCAGGCAGAGGAGCCGTGACGAACACGGTGCCACAGGAGAACTTCCCATTCCCGGGAGTTAAAGCCTCCCTGGAAGAGAATCCAAACACCCATTACATAAAACCAAATTTAAGGCAATTTTTTTTAAAAAAGACCACCCCAAAACCCAAAAACATTCTCTGCACACGCTGTCCTCACTGCCTTCCTCCTCCTCACCCTCTCCCCTTCTCCCCCTCCCACTCCTGGAGCCGGGAGCATCGGCACTGATGCAATGTTGGCGTAATTGGAGTATTCAGGCTGCTATTTTGTACCTGTCTGTTTATTTGAGAGACAGCCTCAACCTCCTAATGAACGTGTCTGAATATTTATCTGCTGCTCCTGAATGGTGCATTTGTGTTTCAAATGCTTAACTGTTATTTTTATTTAGCTGCAAATTGCTGTTTTTATTTCGCTGGCATACCTGCTTGGAAATTGCTCTAGCATGAGGTTAATGCCGAGCTGTTTTCTATTTTTGAATTCTTTTTTAATTAATCCTGTGCTGATAAAAGTGTAAGGACTGGCTCTGCAGTCTCCTTCTAGCTTGCCATGGAGCAAAGATGTGAAGATTGTGGAATCAGCCTCAGAAGGAACTGGCTCATGTGGAGGAATGAGGAATCCCAGCCAGCTGGGAGGGTGGAGGAAACATGGGCAGAACCCTGAGAGATGGGAAACCCCAGTGACCAGGGGCAGCTCTGTTCTCCTGTGCTATACTTGAAGGTACCTGTATCAAGTAGCAACATTTCTCAAATATCTCTTTTTTCCTCCTCCTAGGAGGTTTCCTCTCCTCGTCAGTGGCTGAGGCTTGGTCCCCAGCATACTGCAGGATGGAGATGGGCCAGACTGGTGCCTTGGTGCCTTGAGCCTTTTCCCCTGGATAAAATCCTGCCTTGCACAGGGTGCTGACCCCAGCAACCCTTCTCCTTGGGAAAAAAAAAACCAAAAAACAAAAAACACCCCCCCCCCCAAAAAAAAAAAAAAAAAAAAAAAAAAACACCCCCCCCCCCCCAAAAAAAAAAAAACAAAACAAAACAAAACCAAAACAAACCAAAACAAACCAAAACCCACCACCATGCCTGGGACCAGTTCCCAGCACTGTCACCAGCTGGTAAGGGGCAACCTCAACACGAGGGCCAAAAAGACCTCCTCCCTGCCCATTCCCAACTAACTGTGGATGCAGCACTTCACACAAAGGACTTTAAGAAACATCTGGCTGAGAGCATCTATGGAGCAAGACGTGTCCTTGTGAACAAATCCAAATGTTGTATTTGACTGCCCAGGCTCTGGGCTAGCACAAGATTTGGGCTGTACAGTCAACTTGAACTTCTGAAGTTTTGTTTGTTTGTTCATTTGTTTTAAAGATAAAAAACCAAAGCAATATAAGAAGAAAAAACAGGGAAGGAAAAGGAGAGTGAACACATTTTTGGAGCAAGGTTAGAGGTGGGTGAGTGAAGGGAGCACAAGGAAACCCCAAATGCCCCTTTAGTGATGGTACTGCTGAAGATGGGAAGTGTTGTTTTGGAGTCCTCAGATCCAAGGCATGCTGCCGGATCCTTGTTAGGTTGTGCAGGATGGCAGGAAAATCAGACAGGGTTTTGCACCCAGTCATAGCTGACACAAGAGACGATGAGCAAACTGGTCCTCCAGAACTGGGGCACATTTGGTGTTGGCTGGACCTCATCTCCAAGCTGATTTCAGTGGGAAGGGCTTTGTGCATCCTCTGCCAATGGAGGGCACAAACCCATAGTGTGCCTGTGTCATCCTCCTCATGCTCTTGAGTTCTGGGGTGCTGCCAGACTGCTCTGACCCAATCCATCAGAGATGATCTCCGCGTCTGGTGCTGGTTTGCCAAGAGGAGCCATTGCTGGCATCATCTTTGACCCCCTTTGGGTGGCTGAACCACAGCTGCTCCTGGGCACACCATTTCCACTGGCTGACATTTTCACAGCTGCCCAGGGCCCAGCTTTCCCTCTCCTTTTAAATCTGATTCCAGCTCTGTGTCTCTTTGGACCTGATAAGCATCCTGGTGGGGGCTGTTTGAATATGTCCATGTTAGTTTTCTGCTCTGTACCCCTCAAACGGACCCCAAGGGGCAGGATGGGATCTAGGAAGTGCATTACTCCATCGCCTTCTGGTGTGGCCTTTGAAAAGCCATGTCCATTTCCTTCCCCGGGTATGAAATGGGACATTGTCACCCCCAAAATAAAGGGGAGCTCCCAGCACAACAGGGGAGATTTATTGCATGATGGAATTTGCAGGAAGATACAAAGGAAGGGGGGGTTCAGGCCTCGCCCCCCCTCCCCACCCACTCCTCTCCCCCTTTCAGCTTGCAAACTTCTGGGTGCAGAAACAGAGAGGTGTCAGCATCCCTGAAAGATCGGGAGGGTGTTAAAGACACGAGGAGGAAGAGAAGAAACGTGGCTCTGTCTCCTGCGCCGCTCTCCATGGGGACCAGCAGCAGTGGGGAAGCAACGAGACCACAAAATGGGAGGCAGGAGGGAGCCTGCAGTGAATGTGAAGGGATGGAGGGGAGAGCCCTGCTCCTGCCACAAGGCATTTCTTTTATTGGAGGGAAAGGAGGAGAAGCCCTTGGCAGAGGAGTAGGGAGGGGGAAAGGTGCAGGAAGGGCAAGGGGAGAGAGCCACAGGCAGGAGTCCATGGCTGCTGGGATCGGCGCGGCTCCTCAGTTCGCAAACACATTCACGCTCCACCGCATTTCCGTCTCGGCGCATTTTCCAGGCAGATGCTCCAGCCCCGCTGGCAGAATCCCCTCGGAACCCCCCAAACCCGAAGGCGATTCCCCCGCATGCAGAGGGATGGCGGGGGGTGTCGGAGGGGTCTGGGCTGCGTTCGGGGGGTTCCCTCGGCCGGGGCAGGGAGGGGACCGGGTCCCAGTGCCACTAGATGGCAGGCGGCCCCGCTCCGCTCCCGCTCCGCTCCCGCCGCATCCCGCCCCGGCGCGGGGCCTCCCGGATCCCCGGCATCCCTGCTGCGAGCAGCGACCGGGAAGGGCTTTCCGTGCCGGCATCCCTCGGAAAACCGAGGGGCACCCGAGCCCGAGCCAAAGGCTCTTTCGCAATGCGGGGCGACGGCGGGGACAGTCCTCAGAGGCTCCGACGCCTTCCCGAGACAAAATCCTGCCTTTCCCTTCCCTCCTGCCCGCGCTTTTGGCTTCCTTCTGTTTTTCTTTCCTTTTTTATTTTCCCCTATCCCTCTCCAAAGGGCTGCCTGCTTTTCTCTAGTTCATTTCAGGGTTGCAAAATCAGACAGATGCACCCTCTGAACGCAGGCTGAGCTCCAGCAATGTGCACTCAAGGTCCAAGCTGATTTCCCAGCACTGGGGGATTTTTAGGCTGGCAGTAAACTAGGCAGAGCCTGAGGCAGTCTAATAAATATCTTCACCTGGCTTTCCTCTACAGGACTGCACTTTTTCAGCCTTTGAAACAGTGTGACTGTGTCCAGCCTCTCCTAGGGCACAGCCCGAGCTCCTGTCTTCCCCCAAGGAAAAATGGTGAGAGAAAAACCGGGCCCTCATCCAAACTATGGCACAGAACATGCAGATAGCCACGGGATAAATCCCTATGCCCTGTTGTCATCTCTGGGGGTCAAGCTGGCTGCAACAACCACCTCTGCTCCTTTCGATGCATCCCTCATCCTGTGAGCCATTCCAAGGGTGATGCTGCTCTGTCCCTGGGCTACCTGCAGGATGTTCTGAGGGTCCATCTGCATGTGGTGTTTCCATGTGCTTTACTTGTCATCACCGCTGTGCTGGATACGAAGAATTGGAATATTTGGCGTGTGTGTGTGGGAGACACTCTGGATGTTACTGAAACTCACCCCCTCCTGGGACAGGGCTTTTTTTAGACTGAAATAGGAAGCACAAACCTCACCCTGAGCTTCCTCTAGGGTTTGGTTCTTCCTAGAGGTTTCTCCTTACTGGAAATTTCTTTTCTGCACCTCTGGCCTGGATCCAGCCAAATGCTTAAGCACAGGCTTAGCTTCAAACCTGCACTGGTACAGTGTCTTCTTGGATGGGTTGGATTGTCTTGTTCCTCCTCACCTTGGGAAAGCTCATGCCTCTCCATGCTCCTGCTGTGAGATGATGGCAGTGGCAAGCAGGAGTATCAGCTTGCTTTGCTTGTGCACCAACCACAAAACTAACCCTGTATGTGTTTAGGTAGAGTTATCAAATCTGTGAGGACACGGGAATGCTGCACGTGAAGATTTGGGGTCTCCAAGCATGAGCACCTGCAGCCCTGATGTCTACAGCTCAGCCCATCTCCATCCTCTCTGCTCTTCTCACCAGGGGATGGTCAAGTAATGCTTAAATTGCCAGTAGTGCCAGTGAATATTTGATACTGGCTGAAATGGCCAAGCAAAATCACAGAGGCTGTCACCAACAGGGACTCAAAAACTCACTTCCATATCAATGACAAGCAACAACACCCATTCTCCAGGGATTGGGACCACCAAAAAGTCTGATTCATTTGGTCACGCCCTCCCAACCTGCAGATCTCCCAGGTATGGCTGTGTAAGAGCTCTGATGGAAATTCATTATGATTTCTTGACCTTTCTCTTGCAATGAATTTAAGTTCCTCAAACCCTAATGCAATGAATTGAAACTCATATTGATTAAGGGCCTTTTATAGATGTCTTGCAGAGCATATTAAAAATTATTTAAAACTTGCATTCCAGTATTAATGACTCTTGTCTCTGGCACTTTGCAGCAATTCAGTCTTGACTTTTAATTGAAAATCTTTAGTTAAGACAAATTCTTACAGCCAGAGAAGATTAAGTGCTTCTCCAGGTACGTGCCATGGAGAGGCTTTCAACCTCAAGGTTCCCAAGTTCCTGAGTGGCTGTGAAATTCTAGAGAGGAGTCTCTGTCCTTCAAGTGGGGGGGTGTGGGTTGTTCTCTGAGGAGCCAGGTCTTTGGGCTTCTTCTCTAGAAGCTTCTTCTCTAGGTGCTGCAGAACAGGTGTTCCACTGCTCCATCACTCAAAGCAATGACATGAGAAAGATTAATAACATCCTTCCAAAGGGCAGTCACTGCATCTGTGTGCAGAATTATGTGGCACCTCAGGGGCTGGTGGTGCTCTTACATCCCACTTCCACAGCACTGGTGAATATCCATGAGCCAAACAAGTCTGAGGCAATTACTGCTGCCACCAGGTCAAACACCTCATGCCTCCTTTGTCATGTTTTCTTCTGCCCCTGCATCTGATCCCAGGGAGCTGCTTCCCAGACATGAAGCTTGGGTCTGAAAGGGCACCTTAGCTTGAAAACACCTCCAGAGAAGATGTGACATTTTTGTAGAAAGAGCAGCAAGAGATGTCACCTTGGGACTGTCAGCACTCTGATGGAGACAGCACTTAATATTTATTGGCTCTATGGTGGCTGACGAAGGAGCCAGGAATCTGCATTGTGGTTTGGTGTAGGAAACCAAGATCTTGCATGTTATAGAGCCTTGTATCAGTGTTATCTTCCTGCTCCATGCCTGGAGGCCTCAACATGACAGGGCTTTGTCTTTGTATTCCCTTTGCCTCCAAGGAGAAAGGAGCTGTCAATAAATGCATCTCTGAATGTGCCTCCTCTGAAAGGAAATCAATATTTTCCATCCAGTCTCTGGTGGGACAGGATGTTGAACAGCAATCAGTGCCTTCACCCCACTGCATGGGACTGGAGCCAGGGGAATTCCAAGACCACAGGGATTTCCAGGTGACACCAGCACAGGATAGGAGAGTCCCCACCATGCATCAGAGGGGACCTCTGACCATGACAGCAAGGAATCAGTACTGGCCATGACCTGCTGTGACTCTGGTTTTAAAAAACCTTCCTCCATCCAGAGTTTGCATGCTAAATGATTGTTTGATATTTTTTTATGACTGCATGTAAAACATGAACCAGCTGGGACCCCACGTGCTTCCCTCCACCGTGAGTGGCTTTCCTCTAAGTGTCATCCAAGCCACCTGTCACCAGACCCTACCCCAGGGACCGAGTTGTCCATTCAGCCCATCACAAGTGCAGTACAGCTCAGCTTCTTATGCATGGGGGAATTGGAACTGGATGATCTTTATGGTCCCTCCCAACTCAAACCACCCTGTGACTCTGTGATTTACCTCCTGAGAGGAGTCACAACCACCAGCACCATTCAGGTGGTGAGAAACCATTACCACAAATAAGGATATAAAGAGAAGAGAATATTTTTCCAGATGCTGCCATTTTTCCCTTAAATATTCATTCTGTTCCTTCTCTGGTTTTAGTTTTTTGATGCCTTTCTTGTCCCACTCATCCTGAAGAGATAGAAATAAGCAGAGTTTTACTTTCACGTCCAGAGAAGGTCCATGCCTCTTTCCTCCCAGGTGGTAAAAGGGCTGCTCCATAACTGACAGTGCCATTGTGGTGTTTTACAAGGTAATGGAGTCCACTCATGTTTCCAAGGATTTTTATTCTTGTAGCTGATTTTCCCTTGTGAGTCATGCAGTTATTGGCTTGGTTCTCTGGGCCAAGTGCTTGACTGGAAAACATGGGGTTCGTCAGACAGCAAGGAAACCAAGTATTTGCTTCTGTGGTGTCCAGGAGTTAAAAATCACAAGCTAAACCTTCAAACTAAACCCAAAACCTGAGCTGAGGCATCCTCCAGGCCCAAGGTCCACATAGTGGCCTAATCCTTTCAGATTTTTAACCAAGTTAGAGCCATAAACTCCAGGGGTAGGCAGGTGTGCATCACCTATGCCTTGACAATCTTGGGGAGTGTGTTTGGTGCTGTAGTTGGGTGTATGAAGAGGACCTTGCCAAAGACCACCCAGACTTCCTAAATTGAGGTGTTTTGTGCACATGGAGAAGAACTGAACATAGCTCTTGTGAAAGAGTCCATCAAATAACCAACACATCCTTCTCCCCTCCAGTCTCAGCACCCACAGATGACAATGGCATTACCGAAGGACTTCCAGCACGCAGTGGGTTATGATTAAAATGGTGATTATTTATAATAAATGAAGCATTCAGATGGAAAAGTCCAGTTAACTCTCTTAATTGTGCCCCAGGGTGGCTGTGTGCTCAGGGACACCCTCCTCTTGCTGTTGTACCACAGCACTGTACCTCATCTTCCAAAATCATGATGAAGTGGCTTTGGTTTTGCTTTGAGGCAAGGGTTTTGTTGTTCAAGGAGAAAGCAAGACTCTGGCCTCTTCCCATACCCCTTTTATTGTTTGGTTGTTTGGGTTTTGGATTTGGTTTTTGGGGTTTTTTTTTAATTTGAGTGGAAGGCTGGAGTTGCTTTTCTATGCACAAAACGAGGATGCTGGTGGAAAGCTTTGCAGAGATGGTACATTTTATGTCCAAGCAGTCCCAGATCTCAAAAACTCAGGCTAAGATGCTTCTTTCCTTATCCTTCAAGTGCTGAGCAACAGGAGGTCATAGCTGGGATGGAAATGATCTGCAGGTGAAGGGCCACTTGGAGGATGCCACAGCTAAAGCTGAAAAAAACCCCACACAACACCATGTGATGTTTTCACCCTGGGGATTCTGAGGGGTTTTTCCAAAGTCTGATGTGTTTCCTGAGTGGGTTCCTCAAAACTGAGACCTACACATGGAAGGATCTCACCTTCCCAATGACCTCTGTGAAAATACTGAACCCAGACACTCCTCACCACTTAGGGCAACTCAGAAGACAGAAGTGAAGTGCTGTAACTTGAACTCATCTCTAATTATCTGGAATTTGTTCACACTAAATCAAACAGAGTGAAATGTCCTACAAGCATAGTCTATAATTCATGACTCTGTTGATTTCTCTCCTAGGCTACAGTGACATCAGTAAATAACAGAAGACTGTACCCTGTCAAAAACATCAAGGGGGAGATTTTTGAGGAACTGGGCAAATGCTCTCCAAGGGACATGAAAACTGCAGCAGCCTGCCATCACCCTGTGAGAAAAATAGAGTGAAAGCACATGAGACTTAACTCATTAAAAATGTGGGTTTAATGCAGATTTGTGTTTTTATGTTGTAGCATCTGGAGTTTCCAATGACTGTGACCACATCCTCCTTGGATTCTGCAACCCTTTAAGAGTGAACCACAAAGGAAGCACAGAAATTACTTATTTAGGGACAAAGAAAAGCTTTTGTTTTCTGTTATTTTACACAATGCCATTCTGACTGAACCCTGCTTATCCTGGAACCTGTGTTATGGAAGCAGATCTTTCTTGTCCCTAATGACATATCCCAGTCTTCCATCTTTAGGACATATTCCATTCCCCTGCCTTTAAGACAAGGTAATAATATTTTCCTAACACAATAATATTGTGGTTTTATACTTCTGAAGTATCTGAATTATGTGGCAGAACAAGGAGACCAGACCTCACCTGCTTGGGGGTTTTGGGGTTTTTGTTTTGTTTTGTGGGGTTTTTTTGTTGTTTTTCTCTTTAAGCAAGTGACAGACCATATCAGGGCATCCTTGATTTTCAATCTCTCAGCCTCCAGCAGCACCTGTCAGCAGCCCATCTGCTGGAGAGAAAACCCATTTGGCTCTGCTCTGTAGTTATTTAAGGAGAGGGACGACAAATGCTTACATCATTCAGGAGCTTGAATGAGTCCTGGGGGAAACCATCAGGTTTTGATTCTTAACAAACACCAAACTTGAGCATTGCCTGGTGGCACAAAGCTGGTGGGATAGGAATGTGTTCCCATGCTCCCATGGCTGAGGTTTTCCCCACAGCTCCACTTCCCACATCCAAGTTCAGCAGTGCTCTGCAGGCTCAGTGGCCCTCAGAAGTGGCCTTTTCCCTCAAGACAGGGGTGGAGATGAACACCAAGTCTTTGTGCTGGGCCAGATGGTCAAGAGGAAGCATCACCAGCAGGATCAGCAGCTTTTTTCCTAGAGGATGATGAATCAAAGCCAGCGAGCTCCTGGCTGCTGCCCTGGTGTCCAGTCCAGGAAAAGAGAGAGAATTGGTGTCGGCTGGGCTGGGCCATAAATGTGGGAAGGTCTCTGAAGGAGGGAGAGCCTTGAAAGCAGGAAAGTGAAGCTCAGAGGGATGTGCTGAATTCACTCTAGACTGGGTGGGGCAGAAAAGCAAAACATGAATCAGCTCCTGAGCACTGGAAAGAGGCTGATCTTGGCCATTTGGAGTTGGCTGCCACTGACTCTTCTCATTGCCAGTCTGTCCAGTACAAGCTGGACAGGATATGCCTGGCAAAGGGCCTGCTGAAGGGATGAAATCACCGTGCTGAGGCTGCCTGAAACTTCCTACACCCATTTCTGGAGTGGGAGCACCACTGATTGTTTCTGAGGTGTATTTCCATCTCCCAGCTCTCCACCCTCCTGGGAAGGGTAGAGCAGCTGAAGTGTGTGCTTGGTTAGAGAAGGAAGATGGACCATTATACCGATCATTGCTTTTTCCCTGAAGGATATAAGAGCACAAAGGGCTGGAGCAATGAACCACAGCTCAGGAGAACCAAAACTACCACGGGCTTCTGTGGCTGTCTCCCTGTCCTGTGGGAACCAGGAAGGATGGATCAGGAAGCAGGAAAACCTGCTTGATCATGGGATGGAGACACACCAGATGGAGATGGACCAGTGGAGAGGTGGCCTGGAGGGACACAGAGCTGAATCCATAAAAGCCAGGAAGCTCTGCCTGGCTCCAAATGGGTACCTGGAGAACATCAAGGAACAAGATCTTCCTGCAAGTCCTGTCCTATTTCTCCACAGGGCCTGACCTGGGCCCTCTGCTCAGACCTACCAGCCCTGCCTCATTTTCCTTTGTGTAGGTGAGTTGAGTTGCTCAAGAGTCCAAGACGTGGGATGTTCTTCCACTGAGTTTCATAGGAAGGAGCACAAGCCAGGGCAGTCCTGCCCTGATTATGAGCAGAGAGCTTTATTATGAATGTAGGTTACAAAGGGTGGGGAAATATGGCCATAGGTCAGGGAAGGTTGGGTGAGTATCCAGCAGAAAAGGGCAAACTCAAGACAGTTTGCATGGAATGCCAGAGTTATTTTGAAATTTGGAGCACAGAGAGCAGAAAGATGGGTAAAGAACTTGGGGAAGATGAGCCTGGGCCAGCTGCAGGGCCTCCCAGCAGCGGGGTTAGAAGAGCAGCAGAGAGATCTTATGGTAGGTAATCTTTCAAACAGTGCAAAACCTTTAGAAACAATAAAGCAGTCACTTTATATCAGGTTAAGTATCTGGTTCTTGTAGGCCTGGTGTTTACATCTGGCCCTAAAACTCAAATTACTCCATTGTCTGATGCTGATGGCTTTAGGTGTCTTGAAAATCTCATGTATCTTCTACAGTATAATTGGTCTGAAACATGTTTTCCTTGTTTTTATGGTGCCTGAGCCAGTCAGAGCTCCAAGTTTTGTAACCTGCTTGTTTACACTGCTTCAAGCAAATCAGAGTCAAGCCTCTGGATGTTGTGGTGCCTTTCACCACATTCTTCCTTCAGCCTTTTTTTTTTTTTTTCCTGCCTTTTCCACCCCATCTCTGACAGGGGAAGCCCTGTTCTTTCCGTGCCCCTTGGTTCTGGGTTCCAAGCAANTTTCACTTTTAGGGTGATGAGACCCTGGCACAGGGTGCACAGAGAAGCTGTGGCTACCCCTGGATCCCTGGAAGTGTCCAAAGCCAGGTTGGATGCGGCTTGGAGCAACCTGGGATAGTGAAGAGTGTCCCTGCCCTCTGGCAGGGGGTTGGAACACAAAGATTTTCAAGATCCTTTCATCCCAAACCATTCTAGGATCCTTCTGGGACCCTTCCAGCCTGAGATATTCTATGATTTAAGGATGCTCAACTGCAGTTCAGAAAACAATGGTGATTAGAAGCAAGCAAGAAGGTCAGATAAGTTAATATCTGGGAGATCAAGTAACCTGGGGCAGGGTAAGAGACTTCATCCTTCCCACATTATTGTGCTCTACCAAAATGATTTAAAGGTTGCTAAGCAATGTCAGTGTTTTTCCCCCAAACTGAAGGAGCATAACAAAAGCAAATGAGTTCACTGCACTAGAACTGAACTTATATCAAATCTAAATATATGTGTGTGTATATATATATATATATGTGTGTGTGTGTGTATATATATATATATATATAAAATCATTGCTACTGAAGATTTATGTTTCTTAAAGCATTCCAGGCAGCTGAAAAATCTAATGAAAGCCAAGATCCTTATTTCATGTAATTTAAAGTCTTCTGGATCAGCCAAGGTGGACCTGCAACCCCTTCTCCATGTCTTACCTGGCCCTAGTTCTGTGTCCAAGGCTGTTGCTAAATGCAATTCCTTTTTCAGTCCAGGGAAAATGAACCAAAATCTCCACCCCAGATGATAAAAAAGAAAATTTTATCAAAGCACGACTTTATGAAGGGCAAGGCAGACAAAGAGAGTGGGAAGAAAGAGAAGATAATTTCCTAAACCATTAAACAAGCCTCATTTTCCCACACCATCGCTTCTCTCTCCTTATTTTTATGAGGCAGCAAGCAGCCCCTTCCTGTCAACACATCACCTCTGTGTTCTGTGGGTGAACAGCGGAGGGTTCTGGGCCTGAATGTCTCTCTGGAGCTCTGTTAGTCCTTTCTGTCCCTGCAGGTCACCTCTCTCGTTTCCTCAAGACACTCTCTGGTGCCTCCACAGCACCACAAGTCTAGAGAGGACCTAAAATCTGCATTTTCATTTTCATGCCATGAAAGGGAGAATTTCTCAAACAGGCTTTTGGGACTATGGTAGAGTGACCAAAGAAATCTGGGAGTGACACAACAAACAGCAGATGCCAGAGGACAAGAAATAAGGACTTGAAATTGTCCTGTTACATCTCACAGGGACATAAAAAGGAAACTGAGGTGCACAGCAGAAAACTCCCAGTAGAGCAAGAACCATCAGCACTTCCTGAAGGTTTCACCTGTCTCCTCCAGGTGAGGAGCAGCCAGCACTGGAGACATGGAATAACGTGGAGCTGGTGCTGCCAGCTCCCTGCAGCTCATCCATGCAGTTCATCCCTCCAGATTTCCTAGTATTTGTTCTTCGTGTTCTGGGAAGAGTCGAGAGCTGCAAGAGGCCCAGCTCACAGGGATGTTTAGAGAAAGGAAAGACCATTGTGTGAAAGATTTTGGTATTTCAGGGTTTGTTTTCCTTCTGACACAGAACAAAACACCACCATGTCAAAACCCTCTGCAGGGCAAAACAGAACAACAACAACAACAAAAACCCCAAAACCAAAACAAGTAAAAAAATATTAAGCAGCAGCATTTTGGACATGATCTGTGGAAGTATTTCTCTTCATTTTTGGACTTTTCAATCTCAAGATCTACTATTGTAGCTATTTCAGAAAAACGAAAAGAAAAAAAGATGGGGAAAGAAAGAAACGAAAATAAAAGCCCCACTAAAGCAGAGAAAAGAAGCCTTTTCTGTGCCAGGGTCTGATCCTGCCTCAGTGGGTTTTCTCTGCAGTGGCACCAGGATCAAAGCGTGTCGCCTCTTTCTGTCCTAGGTGGGATGCAGAGCTGCAAAGGAGTCTCCAGGTTTCAAGGTGGAAAACTTGGGAATGGACGGTGCAGCCACCACCCTGTGTGGCATCAGCAGAGCTGCTTTGCTCCGGTTTTCCTTGAGCGGAAGGACTCGGGCCAAGCAGCCCAGAAATTTTAGAAAGGTGGGACCTAAGGGTTGGTTCCCAGCAGCAGAGCCGGGGGAAAGCTGCTGCTCTGGGCAGTGTTTTGGGTCAGAGTGCTTTCGCTCCAAGCCCAGCCTCCTCGCTGTCCTTGTGTGGGTTCATGTGGCTCCTCAGGCTTTCAGCCCCCGGTTCGGGGATGTTTTGGGGTGCCTGGGTGAGTTTCGCGGTGCGGCAGCCCCGGTGCCGATGCCTTCCCCGGCGGCAGAGAGCAGCTCGCCACCGGCTCTCGCCTTTGCGCTTGGCACCGCGCCCGGCCGCCTTTCACTGCCGCCTTTTCATTCGCCTTAATTCACTGCGTTTCCTTTCTTGCTCCTTGCGAGGAACAGAGGGAGAGCTTGTTCCAGCAGACGGGCCCCATCCGCCCCACCCGGCTCCGCTGGAGCGAGGGCTGGAAAAGCGGGATGCGGGCGAAGGGGGGATCTCCCACCCCTGCGGGGCCCCCGCGCCGCTTCCCAGCAAATACGGTAAGCGCTCAGCCTAAAAATGTAAGTCTGATCTCATGACACAGGGTGGCCCTGCATTCCTCACCTCTGACATAACCCGCTGGGAGTGTGCTCCGCACAAAAACACAAACAAGATGTCCTGGCGGGCTGGCGGCGGGGGCCGGGCAGCTGGCAGATGTTCCGCAGAGCCCCCCGGGTGCCACAGCCCCGGCACAGGCTGTACCCCGGCGGGGAGGGCACGGCCACAGCCCGGGCTGCCAGCACAGAGCCGGCCGCTGGTGCCTGGGCGGGTGCCCGGCCTCTCCCCCGGCCCTCGGGAAGGTAACGTGCTGTGATTCTCAATCACCCAGGGAGGCAGCTGGATCTCTTCCCAAAATCTCCCCTGGGATTTTGCTTGGCCGATGATGCCCCAGGGTTTGTAAGGGCTTTTCGGTGCTTTTGCAGGAGGCCGGTGCTTGTTATATTTTTCGCCTTGTTTTTTGTTTCTTTCCCAGTGTCCCTGGGCAGACCCTGCTCTGGCTCTGCCATGGCCGTGGTCTCTGTCTGGGTGAGCCTCCCCCTCCCGCAGCAGCTCCACAGCGATTCCCAGGCCCTGTTTGCTCTGTGTCGTGCCCCACAGAGCTCGGCACCCACAGCCTGGGGTGCTGTGGGGCGGTGATTCCCCCTTGCACCCAGACACAGCCCTGGGATGGGATGCTTTGCCAAGGATCACGTGGAGAATCCCAGTCCCGCTGCTGTAAACACGAGGCTGACTTTGCTCCCAGCCAAACCCTCCTTCAAAGCACAGCCTTGTCTAGAGCAGGAGCAGATCCTGCTCTCCCCTCCAGCCCGGCCACGCTGCACCACTTGTTTACTTTCTTCTGCAAATGCCCTAAACCTTGACAACGACCTATTTTCCCTTCTGTTACGCAAAGCTCCTTTCCTAGAAAGAGGCTTTGTAATGCTCGGTCCAACCAGCCCAGCTCTCCTCCATGTGTGTAAAAGCAAACTGTAAGAGCCTGGCAGGTTCAGCTCAGCTCCAGCATATCCAAAACCCACACACGGGTGAGTCAGGAGACTCGGGCAGATGTTACCTGAAACCATCCTGCGAGACAGCCAGCCCGGTTTGCAGGGCAATTAGATAAGCAGTAAGGCAGCCTTCAAGTCCACTTCTCAAACTTTGCTTTTTATTGGTGCTTTTTATCCATCTCCTCCTTCCCCAGCATTCAACAAAGCTGGGAGACAGCTTTTTTCCCCAAACATTTCTGTTTCTCTCCTTGCCTTTCACTGGCAGGGAAAACATCTGATTTTTTTTTTTAATTTCACATTTTTAAAAAGGAAATTTAAAAAAAAAATCTCCTCCTTCCTCCACAATACTCCCAAGTTTTCAAGATCGCTACTCCTCTGGCAGAGGATGGTTTGCAAGAGAACACAAAACAAACAGTGGTCATGAGAAACAATAGTAACAAAAGAATAAAAAATGTTTCAAATTTACTCCTTCAGAGCACACAGCACTTGATCCCAGAGCGGAAGAGAGCCTTTCCTCATGGGTCCAAGTCTCTTTTCAGACACTGCTTTATCCTTGGCCTCTGATCCTTTCTTTTTTCTCAAGGAGGTGCTCTGGCCATGCTCAAGCTGTTGGCAGCACAGAGTTGACTCCTCCTCCCCTCACTGGTGAACACAAACAACTCCTTCCATGATTTCTTCTCGATCTCTAATCCACAACCCGGCTTTTTAAGCTAACACAAAGTCAGGGATGGTTTATTTTAACATGCCATGCTGTAACCTGAAGCTGGAGATACAAATTCAGCCTAACAAGTTTCCCTTGGCCAGCTAAGAGCACAGGTTAGAGATTAATCCAACAGCAGCAGATGGTCTGGGCTGGACGCTTGCTGCTTCCCACAGCTGCTCTTTCCTGTCCCCTAAGTATCTGCAGCCTGGCTTGGCTTCTATCCCTGCTCTTGCCTGGACAGGGACAGGCTGCTTTACACAAAAACAAAAGCAGAATTTGAAGTTTGATGTGCTGGAGGCAGGGTCTGGCTGTCAGTGGCTCACAACAGCAACACCCACTTGTGTTTTCCATCACTTGGAACCATCAGACTTCAAATCACCGCCAGTGACTCCTTGTGCCTCTGTTATCTTGTCCATGCAGGATGAGGATGATGGGGAGGGCACAGTTTAAGCCAGAGAAGCTCTGCTGTGGGTCTTATCCCCTGTTCAAACCAGTTTGAGATGACACAGTGAGTGTAGGTTTTCCCTGCTCCTTGGGAAGGCACTCATTAGAGGAGTGAGTGATCCCATACATGACCTGGTCTTCCCTGGCTGTAAGAGATCAGGTTGAACCCTTGGATGGGTTCTTGTGTCCCAGAAATAGTCACTTTCCCTTTCTCTCTCTCTCTCTCTTTTTCTCTCTCTCCCTCCCTCCCTCCCTCTATACCTGGCTGCCTGTTGGCACAAACCTTGTCAGCTTCAGCTCTTTGGGAATGTGAAGATACCATCAAACAAAGCTGGAAATTATCCCTTGGTTCACAAACAGGGAGCAGGAAGTGACAGAGAAACTGTCTGATCACACCTGCCTGTTCTCCTGCCAAAAAATGCCAGGGATTACTTAATCCCAAGGTGCTGATGAATACTTTGGGTATGTTACCCATAATAATCTATGCCAAACCCCCAATTGTCCATGCTTTTAGACCAAGAGGAGGCAGTTAGAAAGTCAGCAGTAGTAAAAGGCATAATTTTAATTTACCTGGAGAGGCACAGATCAGGTGAGGAGGAGGTGGACATTCCTTCCCACTTTGACCTGATAGGACATCTCTGACCACACAGGAGCCATGAGGAAAGTTTTCTCTGGTCTGAGGATACTTAAGGGAATGGTGGATATAAATGAACTGAGGGGCTGTACAGACCACTCCCCCCTTTCCACCTCTGGGATTAAAGAAAGCAATGGAATTAAAGGAAACAATGATTTTACTGGTAATTTTGAAAAGCTTCACGTGGGGCTTTTTGCAGCTAAGGGCAAAACTTGCATAGAGTCACCAGGGCATTGTGACTTCCCAAATCCTCCTGCCTGGCTGAGCAGAGCTGTCCTGCTCCTTTCCCCCAATCCCTGGCCAAGGTAGGGGTCTCACACATGAACTGGAAAAAGTTTAATATCCTTGCAGGAGGGAGCAGCCTACAAGATGGGTTCGTAGGAATTTTTTTTACTTATTCCAGCTGACTCCATTGGGGTGAGATGAGCTGTGCTCTAAAAGGGTCATTCCTGGCTGGGAAAGGAGCACAGGGAGATTTATCCAGGGGCTGCAGCTGTGACCCAGTGGAGCAAGAGACAGCCCTCAACATCAGCCACTCATGGCTGTCCCTGGGATCGGGAGCATGCAATAGGATCCTGTTGTTTTGGGGTTTTTTTAGGGACCCAGGTCTCCTGCTTGGAATCTACTGGCAGGACACAAAGCTGCTTTCAGTACCCACCAGTTTTCCTCCCTGAAATTCTTTCCTGAAAAAACACATGATCCCTATGTCAACCACATAAGCCCTGCCTAGAAACCCTATGGAATAAAGGGTCCTTGACTGGAGCTGTTCTTTGAGCTTTGACAGCCCTGCAATAATTTTCCCTGATCTCCTGGCAAGTTTTGAATGTGACATCTCACCTAGGCTGAGGTGATCTGAAATACAAGTGGCCTTCCAAGGAATGTTATCCACTCACACTAAATTATTTTTTGCCTGCTTTTAAATGCACATTGAATGCAAACACGTCAGAAGCTGGCTGCTGGGCTGATTCCTGTCCTTGCTCACACAGGGATTATTGGACACCTGGGATTTCCAGTGGCACAACATTTATTAGGGGTGCTAACAATGTGCTGGAGCAGGGGCTGGGTTTTGTAGCTGATGTGCTGGGTTTGGTACTTTGGCCCACAATCATGAGCAGTCAGTCCCAGCATCCCACAGAGACAGAAGCTAAAAGTTGGATGCTGTGAACAGAGCAGGGCTGGGATGTTGGCAGGCACCTTTCCCACAGAGGCAGCACTAGTTTATTTCCAGTTTCATTTGTTTTCTCCATTTTAAAACTGAAACCCTTGGAATCAGCAAGTAAGAGTACACCAATGTTAGGGTTAAAAATAAAAATAAACTAAAATTAAAAAAAAAAGACAAGAAAAATAGATAAAAAGCCACAATAAAAAGCCTTCTTTTGAGCATCCAGAAGGCACAGCAACCAGAGGGAAATAAACCATGTCCCAGAGTTATTATCTTGCTGTAATTCTGTGCACAGGGATAGGATAAATGGCCTATTCCTGGAAGTGCTCTTTCCATGGTTGCGTCTACGGGTTTGGATTTAAGGTCAGATTACCTGATTTAACAAACTGAAGAGTGTCAGCTGATCCCAAGTGCATGCTGTACCTCCCAATCTTCTACCTCAGTGTCTGAAACCATCTCCCCTAAACCAGCAGTTCTCAAACCTCAGTGTCTGGGCTGTGATTCAGCAGCATAAGGAACATCCCAAAATACAACCCCTAAAGTATTCAGGCATCAGCTAAAACCCGTACATGGTCCCCACACTTGAAAATTCCTTTTTTTTTTCAAGGCTTTCAACATTTCAAAGCTTGAAATTGCCTTTCACATTCACTTCTAACTAAAGGATGTGAGTGAGAAAACACAGCCCTGTGTGCAGTCACTGCTGGACAGAAAAACCCCATCTCTGCTTCCTCCATCAAACAGGAGGGACCTTCAGGCTGATGCTGGAAGGTCACATATTTCATTGCTGTCTTGTTTTCCATGGAACTGCAGCCAAAGCTGAGGGTCTAGCCCCTTTGGGCTCACTGAGGGGATGCCAGTGACTTGCTGACATCCCTTGGTTTCCCTGATGGTCAGCAAACCACTGATCCTCATTCCACTGGAAATCTGCTCAGCTTCTCTCTAGATCCAGCACAGCATCATGAGCCCAGGAGCAAAACAGTGGCACTGCAAAAGTCTGCCATTTTTAATTCTTCACTCTGATTTCCTCTTTCTGAACCCAAATGTGCCAACAGTTGGGTTTTCCCTTCCCAGAACTGTAGGTATGCAGCACTGAGTGAGGGATTTACTGAGGTTTGTGCTGTTGGTTGATCAGGGAAGGACTGATGTGGACAGCAAGGCAATTCCCAAAATCTGCAAGGAGAAGTGCCATGGGCGCCATCATTGTGTTGAAATTGTAATTTAGTTTCTAATACCTTTATAGAGTAAAACACAACCCCAGCCTTTGGAAGATGTGTGACAATGGAGGAGGAGGAAGCCTGGAGCCAGTGACCCTGAGATCCTCAGCTGGATTGTGCCAGATGCAACAGGAGGCTGGAAAACATCAAGAATTTGTTTGGACCTCATTCAACTCCCTTCCTGTGGAGTCTGATAAAGCCTTAAAAATCAGCAGAGCTGGGGACAGGTATAGGCACTGTCATCCAGAGCAGGGATGGACCAAGCATGCTCTGCAGCCTTCAAACAACCCTGAGGTGGTGCTTTTACTTCTCCCCCACTGATGAGGTGCAGAACTAAGGGCCTGGCAGCCCTGGAAATGGAAAATGCCTGAAGTAACCATGGTTTTCATGATAACAGTGGGCACGGAGTCTGTAACAAGCTCTGTGGCTGGCAGCTGCTGGAGAGCCCTTGCTTTTACAGTGCTGTGTCCCTGCACAGTGGCCAGTTCTCCCTGATGTTTGCAGCTGGAGAACTGCAAAGAAAAAAGCCCATGGTGCCTCAATAGCTGCAAAATACAGCAATCAAGGAGCAGGAACACTCCTGAACAAAGTGCTACAGAGATGTGATGCTGTTTGTTCTCTCTGGAGCTGAGCCCAGGGCCTGTGACTGAACCTGTTGAATCCCACACCTTCAAAGCCAGAGCCTGGGCTGTGCCTATGCTCTCCTATCTCGGGGTGAGAGCTTTCCTGGAGCCACTAAAACAACCCAAACCCTTTCTTCTGTAATCTGTCCTGCCTGTCAAGATGCCAAAAGCCACGGCAGACCTGGAGCCTGGGCCAAAATTGTTATGTAGACATGCCCAGAGAAGAGAGCTGGCACAAGGGACGGTATAAAGTGAGATATGTGAAGCTGTAGGCAAATAGTTTGGTAATCACACAGGTAGGCTGGGCTTGGCATGTCTGCCCATCAAGAAAGAAAGAGGCAAAACAGCTTGGGGAAGGTTGGGAGCCTGGTTTGGTGGGAGCTCAGGAGAGCTTCAAGGGGTTAAACAATCATTCTCTGAGGAAGGCTGAGGTGAAGGACTCAGTGATGTCCCAATGAAGTCACAAACTTCCAAAAGAGGTTTTCCTAGTGGGGAAAGAAAAATGACCACATTCCTGATAATGACTCCCACTCCATGGTGTGGTTCATGGGGGGAGGAGTGTGTACCTTGCTTAGCAGGAGGATCTATCCCCTGGGAGGCTGTCACTGGTGCTCATGGCCAGCCAGGCCCCCAGTGAACATTCCTGATCAAAGCCTTCCCAAGCTGATCTATTTTCAGCCCAACCCACTCAATACCTTGATTGCCACACAGCTCTTTTAGCTGCTCTTAGGTAAACAGGCTGTCGCTCCTCTGGCATTTTGCCTCGCTAAGCCCAAAAATACAAGTGGCACAGAAAATTAGAGAAGCTGCTCTCCCTCGCCAGGAAAAATGATGCTATTTCTGAAATAAACTGGTTTTAATACACCTCACTGGCCATGAAGGGATAAATATGCATAAATACACTTGAACTGGAGGTTCAGCTGTTGACATCTCAGTATGGAGACTGAGACAGAGAGAATTATGTGTCTCACAGGGGATGAAGAACTGCACAGGACAGTTTTCACATATCCTCCCTCAGCCAGCATCCCTGGGGCTGAGCCACAGGCTTGAGCAGATTGAAATCAGAGCTCCATCCACAGCAGATCTTATTTTTGAGGAATGGCAGGAACACTGGCCAGAGCTGGAAATTGTGTTTTCAGTTTCCCCTTAGTAAGTAAACACAAAGAAGTCAACAACAGATGGAGCATCACATGGAGTTACACAGGTCAGCACAGACTGCAGAGAACCCCTGAGTCTGAAAAAGGAATAACTTGGAGGGGGAGCAGCTGGGAGATTTTTCTGAGAGATTGAGAAAGAAAGCAAAAAATACTGGTGTGAGCAACCTCCTCTGCAAGGAGCAGCTGAAAACCTTGGGTTTGTGGAGGAGACAAAGATGAACAGGTAACAGGGCAAGCTGACAGCTCCTAGGGTAGGACAGGTTTGGGGGGGTTTTATTTGGCTGCAATCTGGGGAATGCAAGCAAAAAGGTGTTGAACTGATGACAAAACAAGCAGGACTAAAGCAGGCAAAAAGCAGAACAAAACTGGATTTTGTGTAATGAGCAGATCGAAGCTGTGCCAGACAGAGAAGAGATTTCCAATAGTTTATAGAGGGCTGAGGGGAGTCTGGGGTGAGACATGAGGGATTCAGGTGAGTGGAGTGCTGCAGTAATGGGCTGCAGTGTGGGGGAAGATGAAAGGGAGGAAAGGGAGCGGAGAACACCTATTAATAAAAAAATACCCATTTCTTTTAAGATTTATTGATACCTCAGAGCCTGACAGTCTCCCATGCCTTTGCATCTTTGCACTAACATTACCCAAGAGTGAGCAGTGGCAGGGATCTGGGATGAGCCTTTGGGTTCAAGTGGGGAAGAACTCTTGATGTTAATTTGTAGAAATGAAAAGAAGACTTTGGTTAACAGAGATTTCAGACTGAGAAAACCTGTGCTGCAGCAGGAAGATGGCATCAGTGTTTCTAAAAACACAGCTGGCCATTGCTGAACATGCACTGCCACACACCAAAAAGGCAATCGCTCAGCTAGGGACCTCAGGATGGTGGCTGTGGATTAATTCAGGGCTGGAGGGAAAATTGATGGTTGCCCTGGGACCGGTGTTTGCTGGCCAGTGACATTCAAAGAAAGGACAGCCCCATCTGGTCATGGGGAGAGCAGTGACAGTGCAAAAGGATGAAGTGATCACCGCAGACAAAGAGCAGGTCATGAACTCACCCCAAAGGAGGGGCAGAAGGGTTTTGTTGGGGAGGTGTAGGGCTGAGTCAACAGGAGACAGAGGTAAAGTTTATTCCTTGCAGAGTGTTAATGAAACAGGTACAGAGAAGTTCCCGTCAAAAACAATGCTGGGAAGTTGGGGAGGGTGAGTCACCAAAATAATGTGATAACAAACGTGATAATAAATATTTATCACAGGGAGAGGGCTAACAAACAAAAGCTAAAATTGGGAGTGGACTTCATTACAGCTGAGGATTGCTTCCGAGGGGAGAGGATACAGGATACAGGGCTGGCTGACCTCTGGGAGAAAAATGTGGTCACAGCAGAGAGCTGGCAAGCAGATCCAAGGGAATTTGTATTCCAGAGAAAGCAGCTTTGGTAACATCGGTGCTGACAAATTATTAGGGCACACTCACAGGGCAGCAGTCTCTATTCCTCACACCACACCTTGTGTGCAGCCAGCAGGCCTTGGGGGAAAAGAGGCACCTTCAGGGCACTGTAATTCATCTGGTCCATTTTGGATTCCCACTGGAAATTGGGACAACAGGTTCCTGGTCCCCATCAGCTGCTCCATCAGGATTTCAGCAGATTTAAGCAGATGAATGCAGTGCCTGATACTTTGAAATCAGTGCTGTTCACGTGGCAAATGGAGCTGTGAGCCAGAAGATGGGCTCCCAGAGGGGAAACTGGTACCTTTAATAGCCTGTGAACCTCCAGAGGTTGGGATTTTCCTGGCTCCAGCCCGTGCATCCCCACTCATGCCATGTAAGGCATGCTGAAGGTAACACCAGGCAATTTTTACCTATCAGCAGCTCTCCGTGCTGAGCAAATATTTGCCTTATCGTGGCTTTAACGTGCCCATCTCAGCTGTAGCCAAATGTCAACCACAGAATAAAGCTGTGCCACCTGGGGAGGACCCTGCGCTGCTTGTGCAACTCCACACTGATCGAGGGGGCAAAGTCCAGGTGTGAAGCAACACGGAAAAAAACCCTCCCGTTTCCAAAGGTGGCATTTGACAGCGGAATTGTGGCCTGTTGAGGATGTTTTTGAAGTCTTTGGACAATTAGTGCCGGGTCTGCCGGTGAATGAACATCACCGAGAGCACCCCCCTCTCCCCCCGTTCCCAGGCTCGGTTCTTTCTGACACCGCTTTGCTCTCTCTGGGCTTTGCAGCCAAGTTTCTCGTCCGGTGACCGAGTGTTCCCCCTCCGGAAGGGGCTGCTGCGGGGAGCCGCGGTTCCTGGGGCCAGGGTGACATTTGCCGTGACCGGGAGGTCACTCAGCGGAAGAAAACAAAAGCAGCGGCCGCCCCGCCGCGCTCGGCAGCCACGGAGCCGCCCCGCAGAGGGGAGAGCACAAGAGGGGCATTGAAGACCTGCATTTTGCCTCACACAACATTCCTTCTGCTTTCCATAAAACAGTTTTTAAAATAATTAGCAAAAC
>VWYP01025138.1:156127-182747 GCA_013400435.1 Pycnonotus jocosus | reverse complement strand
CCCTTTTCCCTTTTCCCTTTTCCCTTTTCCCTTTTCCCTTTTCCTTTCTGTGCCACACATGTCCAGAGAATGGAACAGAGTTGGGAATGGGTCTGGAGCACAAATCTCATGAGGAGCAGCTGAGGGAGCTGTGGGGGCTCAACCTAGGAAAAAAAGGAGGCTCAGGGGGAACCTTCTGGCTCTCCCAAATTCCCTGACAGGAGGGTGGAGGTAAGGCTCTTCCCCCAGGTAACAAACAATAGGAACAGAGGAAATGGCCTCAATTTGTGCCAATCCCTGGCACAGGCTGCTCACGTGGAGTCACCACCCCTGGAGGATTTAAAAGACTTGGGGACAGGATTTAGCGCTGGCCTTGGCACTGCTGGGTTAAGGGTTGGACTTGGTGGCCTTAAAGGTCTTCTCCAACGCAAGTGGTTCTGTGATACTCAAGTCTGGAGGAAGATGTTCAGCATGGACTGGATTGATTCATTTCTTCACTTGATTTTCTTTATCATCCTTAATGCAATCTGCACAAGGACCCTGGTGAGCTCAATGACTTATGCTTATAGGATCAGAGATTAAATGAGGTTGGAAAGGACCTCAGGATGTCACCAAGCCAAATCTTGTGCCAAGAGCAGGCATCAGGAATAAGCAGGCACTCATTGTTAGGCTTCCCTTCTCAGTTGGCAAGAAGCAGTTGAAAAATGGTTAAAAAGTATTTTTGAGTATGCACAATGCATTTGCAGCATCCCTTGAGTCAGAATATTGTTTGTTATTGCAGTCCCTGTCCACATGTCACCTTCCCTTGCTTCCTCTAACGCTTTCTTCCTGTGCCATTCTTTACCTCGGAAAGGGCTCTTTTTTGCACCTGCTCAACATCAGGAGGGTGGAGGGAAAGGCTTTGGTAGGTTTTATTATTGGTTTTTTTGGAAACGTTGGTGGTGGTTGTTTTTAAAACTTTAATGGAAAATTTCAATACTGAAACTTTCCATCCTGGTAATGGGGCTTTTGCCAGAAAACAAAAGAAAGGGGAGGGAAGCCTGAAGGAGCAGTTAAATTTAGCTTTCCAAACTCCATTGCATAAAGAAACCCTGACAGCTTTTACCAAGATTTGCACTTGCAGAAAGACATTTTGTTAGTGATTTGCAGGGTCTGTTTTTACTTTAGACGCAGTCAAATGAAAGCAAAGTCTTTGCTACAACACAGTTTGTGTTTATCTTTTCCATTCTGCGTCTGAGGACGAGGAGCCACAGTCAGAGCTGCTCCTTAGCACCAGAGTGCTCTGGATTCAGGTGCAGCCTCCACTTTGCTGAGCCCAAGGAAGAGCCCAGGCTACCAGGAAGGAAGCAGACCCATGAGAGCAGAGAGACAAAGCAGAGTTCAGGGCTTCCAGCCCTGAACCTGTCAACCCAGAACCTCACTCCTGGTTCTTGGGCACCCATAATAAACAACTGGAGCGGCAGCATGTCATGCTTGGATATGTCAGCATGTCATCTGCAACAATCACACCAAAGCCCTTTGAGGCAAATGAGGAAGAGAGCCTTGCTTCCAGGAACAACCTGGATGGGGTGCAACGAGGGAGAAAGGGCAAGAAGTGTTGTGCAACCATCTGCCAGGCATTTCTCTGGGAGAAAATAAATGCCAAGTGCTGCTTACTGCCTCCCCTGTTCCCATCCCCTCCTCCAGGGAGATGAGCCCCAAAGGAAAAATCTGGCTAGTTTTGAATTCTGGATGGAGACTGGGCCCAGGGTCACAGCTGCCAGCCCTGTGCTGGGGACACAGCACATGAGCAGATTCAATTAAAATGTTTCACAGCAGTGGGAGCAATGGGGACCACAGGCATGAGGAGCCAGCTGACCTATTCCAGACAAATTGATCTTATAAATAAAATGAATGTGTGCAGGACAAACAGGGAGTCTGTCACCCGAGCAAGCCATGCTGGGGCGCTGGGAAATATTTTATTGGGATATAAAGCCTTAAATGCCATTCTCCATGCATGGATAGGGTCTGTGTGGCTTTTCATCAGCCAGCCCTGCTGCCTGCTCCTGAATATTGATTCATGGCTGAGCGGGAACCTTCAATTCCCTTTGGTGGCTCCAGAGAGCGTGACTGACACCCTGCAGGACAGAGGCTGCCTTCAGCTCCCTGGTGCCCAGGAACACAAAGAGCAGAACTCAGGGCTGTGGGGACATCACTGAGAGGAGTCCTGGCCTGGCAAGGACAGGCTGCAGGAGCCCTGGTACTCCCCATCACACCATCTCCTCTCCACTGAGGCCATTAGCATGGGGGCAGAGGGGACAATCCCTTCCCAGTCATGTTTTTTCCCAGCTCCATCCTCATATCCGTCCCTCCTTGGCCAGAATTAGAAAAAAAACCAAAACAACCGAACCCAGCCCCAAGCTAAACAACAATCTGAATTCCCATCTTTTCCTCATTGGGTTTATTCACCCTGCAAAGGGCTCAGCCCCTCTCACCTTTTCTGAGGACGAGGGGACTGGGGATGTTCAACAGGGTCAGCCCCAACCTCCTGAAACCCCAAAATAGACCAGGTGGGTGTAAAATAAGCTCTCCAACTCCAGCAGACATTTAATGGCACTTGTACCAATGCTAATTACATCTTAACATTTTCCCTCTGTATTTTGGTGTTTATTTTGGAAAAGCTCCTCCCTGGACTCATTTTCTTCCTCAGCTTTAAAACAATAACACCACCACGCTTGCTTTTCCCTTGGCTGTTTCCCTCATTATTTTAACTCTGCCATTCTGCTCCTGTACAGTCAGCAGAGGAGTTCAATCAGCCTGATGAGTAAAAGTGCATAATTTTATGGCTGCATATCAACTGACTGTTATTAAACTAATCAATCAACTTCAGTGCAGCTACCAGTACAGCACAGGAGAGGACAAGGCAGAGGAAATGCTATGCTATTATTTTTCCAAAAGGAAAAAAAGAAAAAATACAATCTGGCCAACCAAATTCTTCAGCTTGTCCTTCTCTGCAGGGGGAAATGACTCAGTGAGTTATGGAAGAGGTGACCTGCAGCAAGGTAGTGAGGAGGAGTTTGCTGTGTCCTGCATACCTGCAGTGCTCAGCCACAATGCCCAGCAATTGCCATGCTCCAGAGACCAAGAAAGTCATCAGCTGCTGTCCCATCCCACCTTGCAGCGTCCCCCTGCAGCTGTCTCTGGCCTCCTCCAGCAAAGCATTCAGGCACATGTTCAATTAATCCCATTGGAGCCAGTAAGGTCATCACCTGTGCCCATTTTTTCCAGCCTTAGGGTCAGCAGTCATGGAAGAAGTTAGGGAGCTGATTTCCAGTGGTCTTTCCCCAGTAGTCCTCTCCTTGATGACCTCAGTGAGACCTTCGGGGTGGCACATGGGAGGAAAATATGCCTGAACCTCCTTTCCCATAAACAGTTACACTCCTTCACATATTCACTGCCAGGAAATGCAGAACTGACCTCCCCATTCCATTAGGGACACAGTGCACAGGCCAAGGGCTGCTCCTGAGAGGCTGCTGAGGACACCAAGGGACAGTCTGTTCTCCATGTCCCTGAAGGGCCGGACAGGCAAGGAACATGCTGCAAGCAAGGGAAATCTGGGATAAGGCAAAGCTTTCTGCTGGAGAGGGGTGAGCAGGGACCAGGACACGCTGCCAGGAGGTTGGGGAGGTCTCTTAGGGTAAACACCAATTGTTGCTTCTTTTAGAGAAACATCTGTTAGGGCTGGACCTGGTGAGGTTCTGCTTGAAGCCACAGGCGGGCATGATGGCCTTGATGGACCCTTGGGGGTCCCCTGCAGCTCTGAGCCCATGGGAAAGAAAAACCCAGCTTTCCTTGACTTCCAGGAGAAGGAGAAGATGTGACAGGGCTTTGAACCTCAGCACAAGTCAGTGGAATCTTAATAAACATGAGCAGAGAGAGGGAGGGTAGAAGGGAAGAAGGGAGGAAGGGAGGAAGTGAGGAAGGAAGGTCAAAGACAAGCAGATCTCTTGCCAGTTTGTGCCTTTCCCACTGTGGCTGGCACACTTTGTGCTTCCCTCTCTCAGCCATGCTCCCTCCATATCTGACAGATAAAGAGTCAAATGGTGCAGAACGGAGCAGGCAAAGCTCTCTGTGCTGTCTCCTCCAAATGTTTTCAGCCTGGATGTGCATCTCTTAGACTCACAGAGGAAAGGAAAGCCGCTCTCAGCCAGCCTGAAAATCCTTCCCCACTTAACTGCATTCACTTAATACAGATTGAATCGCACTGGCTCCCGCTTGGGCTGTTATTTATCCCTGTTTTACTGTCACATCCGCAGGTGCAGAATGCTGTGTGCTGGCCACTCTGGGGCATACAAATAACTCTGTGCTGGAGCTTAACACAGTAGGTGACCGGGAGTAACTCGCTGTGGACCAGACCCAAAGGCTTTTCCCGGGCAGGGAGAGCAGCGAGCCCCCCACGCCATCCCGCTGGCCGGGGCTCACAGCTGCCGTCCCTCCCGGCCCGCTTCCCCCGGCTGCTGCCAAGCCGCTCGCAGAGCGCCGCTCCAAAATGAATTTTCTGGAAAACAAATTAAAGGAGGGGTTACATCACGCAGCAGACAGCCCAACCCGCGCCGGGCTGCGCCGGCAAACCCTGCCTTGGATCTCGGGCTGCGCCACATTGCTCGCAGCTGCCGCTGGAACCCGCAGCTCCCATCCGAACGCGTTGCAGCCATAACCCGACCAAAGCAGCCCAGTATTGCTGTCTGCTCTCTGACGGGCGGCGAGGAGCGAGGGCTCCCGGAAACCTCCGCTTGCTGGGTTTTTTTGGGGGTTTTTTGTGGTTTTTTTGTGTTTTTTTTGTTTTTTTTTTTTTTTTTCCCTTTTCAAAACCACAGACAAACAAAACCGGGGGGAAGCAAAGGAGACTCCAGTGGGTGTTGCGGCAGCGCAGCCGAGGTCTCGGGAGTCAGGAAATTCCAGTCCCGGCTGCCTGCTGCTCGGAGTACAGGGAGGCCAGGGGTGAGCAGGAGGGGACGGGACATTCTGCCTGCTGGGAAATCATCCTGAGCTAGCCTGGGTTTTGCTGGTGGCCTGGGCTCCCTCCCCTGCGCTGCCACATCCTCCTCGCACAGCCCTGGGCACATCGCTGAAGGTTCTTCTGGCAGGAATCGTCACCCTCCATCGGGTGTGCCCATCCATCAAGGGCTTCCCTGGAAAACCCAGAGTGCCCCCGAGCCCTTCCTCCATTGGATACTGGTAAATAAAGCGAGCAGGGATGAGTTCCCAGTGCCAGAGGCACAGCACAGCTGTGTGAGGGCACACCAGCAGCTGGATCAGCACCAGCATGGGGATGGGGATGAGGTCTCTGGTCTTTGCCCAGGGCAGAGGAACCATGCCAGCCCACATCTTGGCTTGTGCAAAACCTCCAGCCATCCATTTTCCCCCAAAAAAATCTTTATTCAGGTGAGCTCATCGGTGCTGCCATGGAAAAAACAAGCGTTGCTGCAAATGAGTAGTCATGAATAATCATGCTGGCTATTTTGAAAAGCTTTTTATGCTTTCCATAAGAGATCCAAAGGAGACACGCTTTTAAATAGAAGAACAGTCCTTTGAAATGTTTGGTTCAGTCTCCAATCAGGAGATGATCCTCAGCATCTCAGCCCAGGGACAGCGAGTTCCTGCCATGCACTGCTGCAGGGAAGGAGGGAGGATGGGGCAGGAGTGGCAGCATCAATTCCTGAGCATCCATCTCCTCTGCCTTGGGCTGTCTGCAGGTCCTTGGGCTGAACCTGCCCTGCCTCAGCTCTCCAGCTGCAGAGTGGGGAACAGAGCCATGTGCACAGCATTAAGGGGCTTACAACCATTAGAAGATGATGAAATTTTATTCTAGACAGGCTGAGAGAGTTGGGGGTGTTCAGCCTGGAGAAGAGAAGGCTCCTGGGAAACCTTAGAGCCCCTTCCTGTGCTCAAGGAGGCTCCAGGAGAGCTGGAGAGGGACTTTGGAAAAGGAGGAATAACCTTGAGCTGGAGGAAGGCAGATTTAGATTAAATATTAAGAAGAAATCATTTGCTAAAAGAGCACTGAGGCCCTGGCACAGGTTGCCAAAAGAAGCTGTGGCTGCTCCATCACTGTAACTGTCCAAGGCCATGTTGGAGCAACCTGGGATAGTGGAGGGTGTCCCTGCCCATGGAAGGGGGTTGATCTTGAGTGGTCTTTAAGGTCTCTTCCAACTCAAACCACTCTATGATTCCATGATTGCATCATCTACAGAAGAAGCTCTCTCAGTGGCTGAAACTGAGGAATGCAAACAACTTTTGTATAAGAAAAACCCTAAAGCCCAGCTTCTGCTTGTGCATTAACATGGCTCCAGTGAGAGGTTTCCTGTTACCTCTTTCCACTCAAATTGGGTACATAACACCTATTATTTACAAAGATAACTTAACTCCTTCCCCCACCCAGTTCCTTCTCACTGCCCAATATACTCCAACCAGGAATTATGTATACAAATGCAAAATCTCCACTTGTTCTTCAATGTAAGCACTTAGCCCATCTCTCCAGTCTGCCCTCCCCAACCCAGGAAAGCCCCCCAAAAAAGGGAGAAAAATGAAAATGAACAAAATGCTTGCCTTGATGTAGTTAAGCCTGCAGAAAAATATTTCTTTTGCTACCTATTTATTAGTAGTCTGCTACACCAGTGAAAGGGTTATCAAAACAGTTACTGGGCCCTGGAAAACCTCTTTTTTTGCTGAGAATGAGAGATTTTTGGTGAGCCACCTCCGGTAGCTTTATGCACTACTTTTCTGAGGAATATTTTCATATTCTCAATTTCAATGCCTGATGACTGTTGTGTTGGGCCACATGGTGCACATCTGGTTGAGGCAGAGCAGAGACATGAAGGGCATGTTCTCAGTGTGATCCTCTTTCATTACACCTCCCCTCGAACCCAAACATCTGCCATCGTGCCCAGTGATTTGAGCCAAAAAAGCCACCTTCAGAAAACAAAACCAGATCCAACTGATGCTAGCAAAAACGAGAAAAAGCATGGGAGGGGAAGTGAAAGCTGAGAGAAAGTGGGAGGAAGAAAAATGCAAGGAGCAAATAGCTGGAGAGTGATCCAGCAACCACCACAGAGCAGCAGCCCCTTACTTGTGAACAACAAAAGAAAAACTCAAACAGAAAGGAGGTAAAATTTGCAGAGAAGATGAAAGCAAGGTCGGTGGCAAATAGCCTGGCTGTGCAGGCAGGTGCTTCTGACTGATGGGGGAATCACTGAAAATTCATTTTGGTGTTGGCCACAGGAAAAGGCAAATGTTTTGGAGCAAGTGATGGGGGTCACACCTTAGGGGATGTGTGTAGGGAGGGGATACATCCTGGAAATCAGTGACTCAGAACCAACGGGAATGGTCCTGGTAGACAATTGCTGGAGTTTGAACTCCCAGCAATGCCTTAGCCAAGAAGGTTGGAGTAATCCTTGGCTGTGCAGACGGCAAATATGAAGTGGGAGTGCTGAACTGATATTATCTCTGTAAACAGCATTAGTGAGACCATTTCTGAAAAGTTATGTCTAGTCCTATGTTCACATGTCCAAAAAAAGATCTTAAGGAAACAGCAAAGATTCCTGCCAGAGTGATTTTAGGCATTGGAAGCCTTACTTTAGAGAGAGAAAAACATATCCAAGGGGAAAATGAAGTGACTTTACTGCAGGTTATCAACATCTGTGCAGGTATAAGCCCTGGAAATGGCATCAAGGAAAGTTGTAATGAGATGGAGTCTGAGATAAAAATTCAGATTAAATACAAGTGAGAGATCTGAGCCAGCTGTGCAGAGGTCAGGTTTCCCCCACAAAGTCCAGATGACCTCCTAGCATCCAACATAACTAAGGGTTGGCAGGTTTTTCATGCCAACTGCTCGCTCATCAACATGGCCTTTGGCTTGGTAATTGGCTGATCCCAACTTTGGAGGAGTGGAATGGCTGGGTTTTGGTGCAAAAGCTTGAAGTTTTGCCTCTACGGACTCAGAGATGTGGGTGGACCTTCTGTTTATTGCTAGAGGTCATGGTTTTGGGAAGATTTGGGGGACTGGGTGAATCACAGCACACAAAGTCACTTCATGTGTTGAAGGCTGGCACAGGGAGATTTTTCTTAGATTACTCAGCCAAAAGGTAGCAACAAAGGTAATCGGGCACAAGAACCTTTCTTTGGCTAACTGCTAAAAACCATAGAGGAAAACAGATGGATCAAAAGTTGTTGACATTGATGGGGATCTTTCCAAGTGCCTTCAGTGGGTTTTTTGGCTGAGGTACATGTGATCTTGGATATCAGTAGGCTGATCTCCACAGCAAGTGAAATGGCCCCTGGATGTCACTGCTGTGCTACAGTAGAGCAGCAGAAGAGCCTCATTCTATGGGATGTAAAGAAGATGGAGTGAAGGCCCAGAGACAAGGCCTGGATAACTGGAAGTGTTGGCTCGGGCCCTTGGTCTGCCTCCAGCACAGATTGCAAATGACTGCGAGTTATCATCTGACAGATGCTCTGTCGTGGCTCCAGTCCATTTCCTACCGCACAAGTCTATACATCACAGCCCGTGCTGTCATCAGGCCTGCGTGGTCAAACCAGCCTTGGCTGCTGCTTTCTCCCCAGTTTCTCCTCTTTGCTTCTTCAAACCCCTCCCTTCTCCAGGGGAAAAAAAAAACAACAAAAAAACCCAACCAAACCAACCACAAGCCCAACAAAACCCAATTCGCTATCCACCACAAACTGAATCGGTTTCAACTTGGAGTCTGAGCCACATGCTCTCATAGAAGAGGTAGGAAACCAATTCATTGATGTCCTCTTCAGTTTTCAAATTCCAGTGTGAGAGTCGCTGCAACTCTTAGCAGATTGGTAACAATGAAACCTAATGATGACATTTAAAGGTGTTATTTCTATCACCAGTCTGCCTGGGGTTTAATTTGGTGACATTTAAATGTATCATTTTATCAACACTTTGCCTGGGGCTGGGTTTGATGGAAGGCCTTCAGATGAGTTGCTTGCTCTGGGGAAGGCGCGGGATTGGATTGTTTGGGGTGGAGGAGAGAGAAGAACCCAAATTCCTCCCATTACCCCCACAATTATTCTCATGAGGGAAATATGTGTAAGTCAGCACAAGAACTTGTGGGAAGTGCAGACTGTTGGGGTGGAATACAATCGTTTGAATTTAATCTGAGAATAAGAAAGACTGGGAGGAGTGGGGCAATTGCATCACTCATCTTCCTGTTGGCTGCACTAAAAACTTTTCATTCAGCTCTGAGACTTCTGCTGAATTCTTGTCCACTGCACTAAAGTAAAACAGACTTCCTTCAAAATTGACTTTGACTTTGCAAACAAGTCTGCAGGAATTCCTACTCAGCTGACCGCTGCCATTTATTTAAGCAGCTCAGTGCAGGATTAGGTAGCCCTGGAGCCTGGGATAGCCTTTTATCTTAAGAAGTGACTGTTCCAGGTAAGAAATAGAGATGGAGCAGTGGGAGGTGTGGGATTTCTCTCACCTGACTTCGTGTATCCACAATGCAGACATTTCCAGCAGAGCCGGTCACCCCGAGCTCTCTTTGTAGTCAGCAGAAACAGACGCTTTCAGGGCATGATTCATCTGCCCTATTTTCAACATCTGTGTTGGGTTGGGATAAATTACAACCAGGACTACAGAGTCTGCACAATCGAGGGCCCCAATCAACTGTCCCCTGTGCTTGGAGATGTCCCCCTTGTCCACCAGCTTCCCATGTGGCTCCTCCCCAGATCCACTATGAGAACATCTCTGGTCCCCTGAGAGGCCTGAGAGAGCAAAAGATACCTGCAAGCCTGCAGGGCTTCTCCTTTTTGCTTTAATAAAGCTGTGACACCTAAAACCTCTTGAGATTTGTCACCTAATACCAGTTGTGAATTCCCCAAGGTGGTAAATATTCAGCTCGGGATTGACAGAAGAGGATATTGATCTTTTTGGGACCTTCTTTAGGTCAAGGGGACACCGTTGCTTAAGTGCCTTGGCACTTCATTCTGTGTTGAGACCTCAACAAAAGTTTAGGATTGTGTGGGACACTTTCAGGTTGACTCTTCACTCATTTGGCAGAAAGAGAGAAAGATGCATTACTTTTTGGGAGAATCCATACATGGTTATTTGGCTCTAAATGGGCCATGGAACTAAACTCATCCATAGAAAGTTCTGTGGGAATTAATAATTACAACCCCATCTCAGCCTGGTCTGTGGGTTTTGCTTAGTGGGTACCATTGCTTTTTCAGGCTCAAGTACCTATTCCTAAGGAATCTGAAGTGTGTCTGGGCCCATCTGGAATGGGTTTTCCATCCTCTCCTCATGGATAGTCTCTGGTCTGGTTGAAGATGTCCTTGCTTATGGCAGGGGGACTGGACTACATGGCCTTTAAAGGTCTCTTCCTACTCAAAACATTCTATGGTTCTATGACATTCCTGCCCTGGTTCTTTGTCTTTCCAGCTATGTGGAATCTCAAACAAAAAAGAGAAACCACACATACCCACATACACTGTTTCTGAGCCTTTCTGCCCTAAATGTGGACTGTCTGCCCCTTGACACTCCCTGGCTGGAACAGCTGGTGTGTGATCTCACCTACACCAGGGCACCTTCATCCCCTGCTTTTCCCAATCCTCTCCTGGGGGACCTTCCACAAGCCAAGATTTGTGCTCCAGCAGTGGGTTCATGGGTCCTTCCAGCACCCCTCCTTGTACAGCTCAGGTATTTCTGAAAACCCCACCGTGCATCCCACACCCTGCGGTGTGTTGGTCCACCCATCTGCTCTGCCACCTTCCCCTGCTTCCCCGTGTGGGGATGCACATTGGAGCAGAGGCAGGACAGGAGCTTTCTGAAGGGCCAGCAATCCCTCTGAGGCAGAACTGTAATTATGCTGCAGTTATATTGCAGTTGCTATGCAAACAGCCGCTCGTTTTGCTTTTCAGTGTGTAATTATCACTAAATCATCGGGGTGGAGGTTTAACCACCTAAGTCGTTTGCTTTCCTCGCCCCTTGGCGCTCTCAGGGCATCAGCTGTCGGGACTGACCACCTGGAGGAGCCTTGGCAGGGTGCAGCAGTGCCCCAGCTCTGTGGGCATCCAGGTGCTGAAGGAGATAATCCCAGTCAGATCCCGATGGTTGCACTAACATGGAGCTATCACCACTCAAAATTCACATTGCTGTTGTTCAAACCCAGCCTGGTTTTTTTACCATTGCTCAGAATTCACATTGCTCTTGTTCAAGCCCAGCCTGTTTTTTTTACCATTGCTCAGAATTCACATTGCTCTTGTTCAAGCCCTCCCCTTAGGAAGGCAGTCAGTGGGTGCATGTTGCAGGCCTCAGCCCCGCTAAGGAAGCACAGATGCAGAATTTCAGCTTGTAAAGGGGCTGAGCAGAGGGCAGTGACCCACAGAAGCTGTAGGATGGCCCATGGAAGGTCAGATTCCCCCAGGGCTGCATTAGCTGTAGGGAAATGCTTCCCTAGAGGAGCCAGGGTCATCCATCACCTGCTCCCATCTGGGCTCTCTGTGAGGTTTGGGCCCACAAACCCCCTCACGCCTCCACTGTGGACTTTAACAGCAATATCCCCTACCCTGGGGCAAGACAGGGATAAATAATTAACTTTGTGGTGAGCTGGGTGGTGGACAATGACAAAGATCCCCTTAATCAAAGCCTCTTAGCCTGAATCTCCTCAGTCCAGGAAGCCTCCAGGTTTGTCAGTGTATAAACCACACACAAGTGATGCCTTAGGAAGACTGAGCTGGAACAGAGAGTGGACAGAGGCATGAGAATAAAGTAGGTATTTATTAGAAGGCCTTTAAGGACACACCTTGGGCAGGACAGGGCCTGGCCAGGGCTACACCCAAGGTGGACCCAAAATGGACACAAAATGAACAAAACGGTCACGAGGTCTCATACTTTGATCAGTTTTGGTTCATTTGCATATTGGGTTGAATTGTCCCATTGCAGCTCCAGGTTCTGCAGTCCCATCCTTCTTGTTTTCTCCCTTCAGCCACCATTGGTTGTGCTTTGGGGCTGCAAACTTGTCCCAGTTGTCCTTGGTGTGCAGCAGGAAAAGGATTTGTTTTGTGTGGGTGCTGTGTGCAGAGCTGAGTGACCCTGACTGTGAGGCTCAGAGCTGCACGCCTGGGCACCACAGAACATGAAATACAGGAAAGCTAAAACTTAAGTCATCACAAGGACCTTGGAGTATCCACAGCAGCATTCCTCAGCTCCACAGGACTGAGGAGCCATCACCTTGTGCCCTGCACGTGTCCCCTCTCCTTCAGCACCGTGTCTGCCACAGCAATTATTTCTGTGGCACACACACATGTCGAGCTGGCATCAAACTACGGGCTCAGAGCTGAACCAGCTCCAGAGCCATTAACAACCTCTGGAATTGTGCAGCCTCCCTGCTGGCTGCCTTTTATGATCCCTTTAAATTGTCAGCTAACAAGATGGTGGGGACGTCAGTTTAATGATCATTAGCAAGACCCAATTAGCAGGGAAGCATAATGAATCCTCAAATGCGGGCTTGCTAATTTAAATACAGATAATTCATGGCACCAGTTGAGTGCTTAAACAAAGATTTCAGAGGTCTTTCTTCAATAGCATGGGCCTGATCAATCTCCATGAATGACAATGGATTGGAGGCTTTGGTGTGTTTGTGAGAAATTTAACACAATTTGTCTGCAGCAGCAAAGGCTTCAATAAGATCCAGCTAAGAAACAGTCAAGCTTCCACAATCATTTATCAGATTATCACACAAGAGGAAGGAGTGAAAAGCAGGAGGGAGGGAGAGAAAAAAAAGGATCTGAGCACAGCTGCAAAATTTATTATTTTATTGTACCCTGGAACTGTATTTCTTCTTCCTATTGTGCATGTGACTGGGTCATTTTACCAGTTAATTCCTACCTCAGAAGCCCTCAGTATCACAAGGCAATGGGCCTTGGAGTCCAGGCTGTCAGCTGAACTCTGGAAGTTAATGGGCCAGGCAGCTTGCGTTGGTGGGAAGCGTTCCAGGAGAAAACATCCTGATAAAAGAAGAAAACATCCAAAGAGTGACAAATGGCCCTGTGAGGCCAGAGAGGGAGAGAAAACCAAGACAGTGGAAAGAAAATAGTGCTGGGAGGAAAATAGAGGCTCATAAAAATATACATTTGTGTATACATATATGTGTCTGACAGAAAACACTCAATAAACACAGGCAGGCCAGGCACGGGGGATGCAGGAGCAGCTGTGGTTTTGGGAAGATTTGTCACAGAGTGGGGTTAGGTAGTTTGAAACCTGCAGCAGAAAAAGGAGAGGAGAAGAAGTTGATCTGATGAAATAATTATGAGCAGGACAATGTGATGGAGAAGGGAAGAGAATGTTTCACAGCTGTTAGGTGATTGAAAAGGATGATCAGATCTTGCAAAGGATGGAGGGTTTAGCTCCCTTTTTTCATCTCCTCACAGCTCTCTCATGGCCTGAGTGGTGAGAGGGGCTTTGCCCCCACAGTCAGAGCTCTCCAAGCTGGGGAGGACAGCAGCTGTATCAGCCACTCCTGCTGCAGATCCATGGGCTGGTTTGCTAAGCTGGAGTTCATTTGTCTCTGTGCTCAGCCCCATCTGCTTTCCAGTACTGCCCTGGATGCCTGGTGCTCCCTTCCCCTCAAGCTGCCCTCCCTCCTGAGGCTGTAAAGGTAGTGAGGACTCCCCAAATTCCCCCTGGAGAGAACAGGAGGGTGAGGGTTCAGCCCTTGATGTGTGAGATGGCAGCACTTGGGATGAAATGTCCACAGTCCATGGCAGACCATCACCATTTGGCTCACAGAGCCCCACCAAGGCCAGTGCTGAGCTCTTCATTTCCCTTCCACATCTGACCATTAAGAAAAACCAGGGACGTCCTTCATTGCTCACACACAGTGAATTATTAACCAAAGAGGCAAGATCCAGAGGTTCTCCAGCACCAGTTAAGTTCTTCCTTGTTCATACTCAGTCCTGGGAGGCTGGATGGGCACAGCAAGACACAGGACAGAGGATTGTCCCTGTCAGCTGCAGGCTGAACAGGTTGACCCTGACATAGGAGAATAATTCAGTCCTTAACATAAGCAGCCAGTGGTGTTAAAAAGCTCCAGAGCATGCAGGACTGGGGGCTGGCAAGCCTGGCCTAGGACTTGCAGAAGATTCGTGCCATTCTGGCCTGGAGGAGCCCAGGTGGGACATCCTGTGCCACCTCAAATGGCACCAGAAAGCCAGGGGTGGGTTGTGACCCTCTCTCAGTACAAGCATTTATATCAGACATGCAGATAGGTGGCTGGCGAACCACCTCACATCTCCTGACCATTCAGAACACCCCACAGGGAGGTTAAAAATTAACTTCCCTCAGCAGCTTTGCTGGCCTCTAGCAGACAAAATTCAAGGCCTGCTCCTCAGCAAGGGCCAGCCTTCAGTCTGAGATATTAAATTAGGAATTGTGACTTCTTCTTAGTTTCATCTCTGCTTGCATGTCTAAAAGTCACATTTAGAGCTTTTCAGCTGAAAATGGAAACCTGTGATTCTCACACCCTCATGGACTTGTGACTGGAGTGTTGTAAAAACATAAAGGAAGAAAATGAGACCTTTGTGAAAGTCAAAGGTGAAATTCCTAGAAATTTGTTGTGGAATTCCCACCACCAGCATGGCAGCCTGAGACTCCAGACAAAATCATGAGAAATGGAATTGTCACTGGAATTGCAGCACCTTACCCAGCCTTGACCCAGAGCTGAGCTCAAAAAGCTCTCCCTCCACGAGTCTTGGAGATCAAGAAATTTCCTCATTTTCTCCTTCCAGAGAAGGTCACCCTTGCGTAGTTTTCACTGACCTTCTTAGAATCCCAGTATCATTAAGGTTGGAAAAGACCTCTGAGATCATCGAGTCCAACTGTGCTGGCACTTTGATGGTGCTGTTGGCAGATCAAGGGTTCTCTGGGCTGGATTTATTTTGTGCAGCAGCACAAGCCTGTAAAAAGTGTTTTCAGACTTTTGGAGGGTTGGCTGAGCTCTTCCCAGAAGCCAAGGTATCTCATTTTCTTTGGAGACATGTGTGCTCTTGCCCATTTGGAAAGCTTTTATTTGGTCAGAGGAGCAGTAAATAAGGTTTTACTGACAACACCAGTCCTGTGAGCAATGATGGATTGTCACCACAGGAGCGTAACTTCTCAGTGAAATAAGCTCCTATTTAGTGAAGAAATGCTCCTAAGAGTGACCATCCACAGCTGATCCTGAGCCAGGGTTTATCTCTTTGAAAAGGTTGGTTAAATGACAGAGCTGAACAGAATATTAATTGTCAATATCCTTATTGTACCTCATTTTAAAAACAATTGAAAATCTAATTAAAATTAAACTCGCTGCTTTTGAGTAGTCATTCAGTCTTGTTGGTCTGAAAGCAGAAAGCTGACAGTGAAATTTCTTATCCTGGCATGTGATTTATTGATAAATGTGCTCAAATATGGGAACTGGGGCTTTGATCTTTTCATGAGAAATAGTTTTCCCATCTGTAATACAGGAGCTTTTCTATCAGCTACTTTATAACTATGTAATAGCTGCAAAATATGAAATGAGTCTGAATAACTATTAAGGAGGTGGGATTTTCCTCTAATCAATTAACTTTTGAAAGCTCTCATCCTCCAGCAGCTCTCTTAGCACCGGTCCACAAATGGGATTGCTCATGCCAAAAAAAAAAAAAAAAAAAAAAAAAAAAAAAAAAAAAAAAAAAAAAAAAAACAAAAANAAAAAAAAAAAAAGGAGAACACATAAGGTGGGTTTTTTTTCACAAGCCTTGATGCCATGATGGATCTTCCTTTTCAATTAATTTGAACAAAAAGCCCCACCATTCCTGTGTATGTGGTTGGCATCACTGGGACTAAGGACATTCCATTATTTTTCCCCTCTTGTGAGCTATGTTAATAATATCAAGACAAATCTGCTCTTAGGGAAAATTGCCTGGTGCAAGTGAGAGCAAGGCCTTTGATCCATGAACCTTCTGCTCCACAAGAAGAGCTGCCCAAGCTTGCTTAGGCTACTGAAATGGGAGCTGGGACGGGATGGGATGCAGCTGCTGTCTGCACAGTTATCTCAGGGGTAAACAGGAAAGATCAGCAGAGCAAAATTGAGGGCAGAAGAGCTGAAAGGGAGTCCATGAGACTGACAAGGTTTCTGACTCCCAGAGCAGAGCTGTCCTGGGACAGCCTCTGGGGAAAGGAGAAGGGGCAAGAAAACCTCTGCTGATTTAACACAGAGGCTCTGAGTAGGGAGCAGGAGGGAGGAGGAGTTCTTGGAAACACTTTATCTTGCCAGTTCCTTGCCTTCTCCCATCCTGTTCTGAGCAGCAACCTTGGCCACTGGATAATGGAAGAGGGAGGAAATTTCAGAGGAATTGAAGAGAACAAACTGCATAGGTTAAAAAGCAGAGTACGAGTCATTGAGAGTCTCTGGGGAGGGGTTTCTGCACCGTGCTGGGGGTTGCAGGAATGGATGGATGGAAGGACGATGGATGGAAGGATGGATGGACAGACAGGGATGACTGTCACTCAGGTGCAACACCCCAAAACACCATGACCAGCCCCAGCAATGCCCCATCCCACTGGCACCCCACATCTCCACATTTCTCCCCTCCCAACAGCCTCTTCCCCCAGGTCCAGCACTTCTCCTTCATTTGAAATGTTGTCCTACAGCTCTCCAAGCTGAAGCCCCTCATGTCAGCAGCATCTCTCTGGAAGCTGAGTGTGCCTGTGAAAGAGATCAGAGATGCTCTTTGAAGAGTCGGCAGAATTTTTCATTACAGAGTCCCAGCTGCATTTTCCTGCTAACCTTGCATTCCTGAGGATGCAAAGTGAGACGGGGACATACGTATGGAGAACATGTTACCCCTCTCACAGGCTACTCCCACAGCCAGGAAAATATGTCCTGTGAGTTTCCTCCCTGAAGAAGGCCAAAAATCAAATCAGTTTTTCCCCTGGAATTTTCCAAACGCTCCCTGGGCTGTTCCTGACTGTGTAGAAAGCTCACATTTCATCCCACAGCCCACAGAGGGTCCAGCATGGGTATCTATCACAATAACACTGCCATCATCTTCCCTACTGCAGCTACCATCATTTAATTCTTATTTATAGCCCTCAGCTCAGAGAGGAGCAGCTTGTGTTAGCACACACACAGAGTGACAGTAAGTGACTGGTGACAAACCAGTCCCTGGCAAGACTCATCACTTCTGTACTTGGGGAAGGAGCTGGCATGTTTTTATTATTATTTTTATTATTTATATGGTATTGCAGTGCTCGACACAAGGTGCACAGCAGTGGGTAAGGGTGGGTTTTGAGTATTTCTTGTTAAGTTTCTCTAAGCTCTGCTGTGGGGAGCACAGATGTGTGCTTGAGCTCAGTGAGGGATGGGGAAAATGGAGCCAGACCCAGCTGCATAACAGGAGAGGGTGGAGGAACCCTGGAATATTCCACTTCCACCTCCTGCTCCCAACACGTGCCCTGCCCAAACCAGGAGCCCTCACAAGTCCACAGTCCTTGAAGGGGATGCTGAGGTAAGGAAGGTAAAGAAAGGCTGGATGCAGTGTCAGGAAGGTTTCCCTGTTCCCTCCTCAGGGACAGCCAGGATTATCCATGCCTGTGACCATTCCCAGAGCACCTTCCTGATCTTAGAGATGTCATTCCTGTTACTGCCTCTCCAAATCCAACCCATCGTTAATTATTGCTCATTAGCAATAGTATTATCATGACTACTATTGAATGAACATATATAATTAATTATTCACTTTCTTAATTAAATACTTTATGGTATTAATGGTTTAAATCAGGCCATCAAAGCACTTACAGCTCATATAAAATGATTCCAGCACTGAAAGAGATCCTCATCCCCACCCAGGCCTATCCATTTGCTTCAGGGTTAAAAATTAATAAAAAGCCTAAATAATTAATAAAAATAATAAATAGAAGTCAATATGAAATATAAAATATTAATATAAATAAGAAATTATTTGTGTTAAAACCAGTGTGCTTAGATTCTCCACAGCATCACCTTATCTTGATGTGTGAAGTCATACAAACTAAAAAGAAAAAAGGTGAGGTAGACTAATGTATGAAGAGACAGATGTTGAAGGTGCACAGCTGGAGGCACTGCAGCATCCCCCAGCCTGTGTGCATCCCCTGGGGACCAGGTGTGCCCAGGCTCCTGCACAGACAGCCATCCTTCCACAAAGTTGTGGTGAATAAAGGAGTCCACTCCACGCACATAGCCTGGAACATGCAAATTTTGCCTCACACCTGGGTTAGGCAGAGGATGCAAAACAACCAGCAGCCACCAGAGTGGTGAGAGCAAACCCTGCTGCTCCTGTGTGAACCCTCTCCCCAGATTTGGGGGCTTGATTTTGCTGCTCACAGAGTGATGCAGTCGAGATGCCACTGGGGATCTGCAATATCCCTGTCAGCTCAATGCAGGGGCTACAGAACCTCTCCAGCATCCTGGAGTTCTGGTGGAGACCAGGAGAGACACTCCAGGGTACACAGCAGTAAGAGATCCCTGTCTGTGTATGGGCCCCCCATGCATGATGCTAAATCTGGAGCTTAAAACTGAATTGAACCTACTGTAAATAACATGCAAAAGGAAGGTACCCAGGCATTTTATCAGTCACAGCACAGTTTGGGTTGGAATAGACCTTAAAGATCTTTCTGTTCCAACCCTCTGACAAGGTCAGGGACACCTTCCACCATCCCACGTGGCTCCAAGCCCCATCCAACCTGGCCTTGGACACTTCCAGGAATGGGGCTGCCACAGCTTCTCTGGGCACCCTGTGCCAGGACCTCACCAGGTCACTCTCTTCACATTGAGTGGGAACTTGGTGTACTTAGGACAGAATGAAATCATCCAGCTCCTGCTAAAAAGTGAGATCTGATTCCATGGACATCTTTGTAGCTCTTCAGCACTGGATTTTCCTGCTGCCAGCATAAATCTGGGGTCACACCATCTAAACCCTGGAGTGTTTGTGCTGTCTCCTGGGTCCTCACCTTCCCGAGCTGCTCAGTGTTGGTTTCTGTCCTCACTGATTTCTGCAGCAATTCCTGCTCAGTGTTTTTCAGTGGAAGGGAATGACCTGCTTGCCACCCTGTGCTGACAGATTTAACTCTGCAGTCTGCACTGACCTCAGTTCCCATATCCAATAAAATGCCTCAATATCCTTTCCCCTGCAGCTCACAAAGCGAGTACAAAACATTTACACGGAGTGAATGCAAAACATGCACAGGTTGCAAACAGTGTTCAGCCAACTCAGGGGAGAGAAATTCCTGAAGGGCTGTAAAATGCAGGGACAGCACCTCTGGAAGTCCAAGAGCCACAAAGTGAGCCCAGGACCCATTGCTCCAGGCAGTACCACTGGGTGTTTTCCCTACTCTCACACTCTTGTCCAAGATCTTGATCCTCTGCTCACTTCCTTGATTTTTGAACCCTTGGTGGACACAGGACCAGAGCAAGATGGGCCATGAACCAACATTGTGGATGTTCTTCACTCTCCACTGACTCCAGGTGTCCTTTTGTGAAGTACCTCAGCTTGCAGCAACCCATCCAATTCCTTTGAAGTCAATGAGACTTCAGGGTGCAAGAAGCAGCCTCAAGGCACCACTGATCTCTCTTTCATGTATCTGTGCTCTGTGGGCTGCTCAGATCACAGAGTGGTGGAGACTGGGAAATACACCAAGACAGAAAGTGCCATTGTGTATGGGTTGGTGTCAATTAACTCTGGGAACATTCTGAATAAATTAAATTATGCTGCAATCCGAAACGAAACTGTTTCTTAATTAAAAGATAAGATATTTCTTAATCCTCAGATGGTTTAGACAAAAAAAAGTAGTTGTGGGAATCACAGACAGTTTCAGTGCTAAGGCCCTGAGCCATTCAGAGTAACCTCAGAGCTGTCCACTGCCACAGCCCTGCTTTGAGCAGGTTTTGGGCAAGGTGACCCCCAGAGATCTCCTTCCACCCAAATCAAGGGCATGTAGGGATAGGACAAAGGTTAACGGCTTTAAACTGAAAGAGGGGAGATTTAGGTTGGATATTAGGAATAAATTCTTCCCAGTGAGAGTGGGGAGGCCCTGGGACAGGGTGCCCAGAGAAGCTGTGGCTGCCCCTGGATCCTGGAATTGTCCAAGGCCAGGTTAGATGGGGCTTGGAGCAACCTGGGATAGTGGAAGGTGTCCCTGTGCATGGCAGGGAAGAGGAATGAGATGATCTTTAAGGTCCCTTCCAACCCAAATCATTCTATGATACTGTGACTCTCCTTTACTCCTTGCATTGTGAACTCAGCTGTTGGATGCTGAGGAATCAGGATCTGGTTTGGAGACCTTGGTGATGTACAAGTCCAGCAATCAGGAGTGAAGTAGCATGGTGTAACGTGTCAATAAAAACACTGAGCATTTCATTTTTTATTTCTAAGGTTCATTCTGGAGAACAGTAGGTGGCTTCCTCTGATACCCAGAGCATGGCCTTTTTGTACTGAGAAGTTGTTATTCCCAGGACCAGGAGTTTATGTTCCTGTTCTTTACTGAGCATGAGGACTTGGAAATCTTCCTTTTATCAGCCCCCACTAAATTCTAGGAAATATGGAGAAAACCCTTATTCCAGTAACTACAGACAAAGAAAAAAGGTTCCTGCTTTGTCTCATTGCTTACCAGGGGATGTGCTACAGCACAAAGGTATAACTTATGGCTAAATAACACACTGCAAGGAAACATAAATCACCACAAAAAGCCAAGAAGGAAAGTCTTATACAAGCACAATCTAGCCCGTGGGAGGCAGTGGGTTTTGAGGCTGGGAGGAATGAAATCTCAGGCCTGATGTTTTCTTACAATGATTTAGTCTCACTATCACCTGAGCAACTCCCTCTTTATTTCAGTTGTGTGAGTGAAGAATAACTCTGAATAGTCATTTTTCCTTGATAGTCCCAATGCAATCTGTCTCTTTGTTGACTCCAACTCGGATTTTTTTTTCCCCCATTATTAAAATTATTCTTTTCAGTCATGGCCTTTTATAAGATGTTCTGCTGCAGTACAATAAAGCACACATTTTTAAAGCATTCCCATAATGCCAAAAGCACCACCACAGTCCATGGGTGGGTCTAATCCTTTGCTTCTGGAGGAAGCCTTCAAGACCCTGGACATAATGGAGCTGTTCCTGATTTATGCTGGTGCAAACAGGGAGAGAAGATGCCTTCCCACTTCGTGGCTCATCACCTTGAGTGCCAGCAGATTTTGTTCCCTCAACAGGAGAATTTAGTTTTTTGCGGGATGTTGCCTTGGACTCGTGCCTCAGCTGAGGTCCTAGAGCAGCCTGTCTCCATAAAAACCCTCTAACAAACTGCCCCCTCATGTTTCACAAATCCTTCTTTGCCTCTGCTCCCGCAGTGAGCTCCATCGTGTTTCACAGGGCTGGGTTCCCATCTCTGAAAACCTGGGGACAGCAATTTTAAGACAACTTCCCCTCTAAATGGCAAACTTCTATCTTTTTCATAATGGCTGTCCTGTTATATCTTAAAGCCATAATTATTTCACGAATTTTCTTCCTCTCAGATCCATAATCTGTTGCGATAAACAAAATTCAATGATTAAAGAGGCTGTACTCTCTCTTTCAGTAAGGATTTTTTTTCAGCATTTTTATTTAAAGGCCTATCCTTCCCCAGCTGTAAGGATTTTATGGATGTACTCACAGAGAGAATCAAGATAGATATGCAAAGTTAAAGCTTTATCAGCTCACATAGAAGTTTTTATTTTCATGCTTCTACTCTGGAAATTGAAAGTCATACCATCTTCACACGGATAGTTTAAAAACTCCTTTTCCTTTCTGTGTCAGAAATTCCAAAAGGAAATTTACAAAGCTGGCCCAAAAAGTCATAAGGAACCTATTTTATATACAGCTCTCTTCCCAGGAATGCTGTAGGTTTAGGGTAATTTCTTGTTCTTGCAGTTTTGTGGGTTAAAATAAACGATGGCTGTAGTTTGTTTTTCTTACAGCCCAATGTTAAGGTCTTTGCATTTCTGATTTTAAGTGGAGCTAGGTCTTAGAAAAGGCTGAAAGATTAAGAGTTTAACATAATTTAATCTCTTCAAATCTTTTAGCAAGAGACTGTGTGGTTTGCAGATGCTTTTGGGTTTAGGGTTCCGGGGGGTTTTTTTGTTGTTTTGTGGTGTAAGCCTGGGGCTGGAAGATGAATCTGGGAGCCCAAATCCTGATCTTGCACTGCCACTTATTTCCTGGGTGGTCTGGAAGAAAACACTCTTGAATTTCTTGTCTTGAGGACTGGCTAGGGTTGTTCCCCTCCCCTTATGAACATTCCCACCCCATGAGGCACTGAGCAGAGCAGGTATGGGGGTGGGAGCAGCCTGTGGGGAGGGGACTGGAGTCATGGAATCATAGAGTCATAAAGTCATAGAATCAGGGAGTCAGAGAGTCATGGAATCATAGAATTATAGAATCACGGAATCATAGAGTCAAAGAATCATAGATTCACAGAATCAGAGATCCATAGAACCATAGAATCCTAGAGTCATGGAGTGGTAGAATAGTTTGGGTTGGAAGGGACCTTCAAAGGCCATCTAGTCCAGCCCCCCTGCAATGAGCAGGGACATTTCCAATGAGATCAAGTTGCTCAGAGCCCCATCCAACCAGACCTCAAATATTTACAGGAATGGGGCATCCACCACCTGTCTGAGGAACCTGTGCCACTCTCTCATCACACTTATGATAAAAAACTTCTTCACTTAGAAGCCACTACTCCTTGTTCCATGGAATCTTGTACAGTGATGAGGTTCCCAGAGAGGCTGTGGCTGCCCCTGGATCCCTGGAAGTGTCCAAGGCCAGGTTGGACAGGGCTTGGAGCAGCCTGGGACAGTGGAACGTGTCCTTGCCCGTGGCAGGATGTGAGGCTGGATGAGTTTTAAGGTCCCTTCTACCCAAACTATTCTGTGCTTCTGTGATTTTATGGCTCAGATAAATGGTGTGGGTTCACTGGGAGAATAAAGCTGGCACCTCCAGCTGGGAAGGAGTTTATTACCAACTAATAATGGGTTGGAGGATGCAGATGCAGACACTCTCCAGAGAGATGGCAGCAGGACTTGTCTGTCATGCCTGACTATTTTCTACTCTTTTTATTTTAACCTCTGTATCTATAAACAACACCATGGCTCTCTTCCCTACACCCGACCCAGTGGATCCTCACAATCCCCCGTGCTGGGGATGTTCCCTGGCTGTGCTGGCCCCTGAGTCATGCCCAGGGTCTGCCCAGGAGATCCCAGAGATAAAGACCAGGCCCATGCCATGGCCATGACTAACACCACACCTGACTGAATGAGCATTTCCCTCCACAGGCACACATTGCCTTATTTCCTGCTCCATTATGAGCCTGCCCACTGCCCCAGCATCTGCTTAGTGGAGGATGATTGATCTTAGAAGAGGTATTTAGGAGGCCACTTGTGTGATGGGATCTTCCTCCTGCCTAGATGAGTCACCAAAAAACCCCAAGGTAGGGACACACAGAGCTTTGTGTCCCCCAGAGCCTCCCATCCTGCTGCCTGGAGAAACAGCTTCACTCTTAAGCAATTACAGAAAAACCCAGTGGTTTTGGCTGCCCCAGGAAAGCTTGGATGGAGTGTGGAAAAGCTGAATGAGGGTGTGGTCCCTGCTGCAGGGAGAGCAAGACAGAGAGAACAGATAGGTAGGACTAAATTTGACTTTAAATGGAAAAACAGGGCTAGATTCCTCAGCTGTATTCTCCCTCCTCTTCCCACTGCCACAGCTTGGGGCTGGCCTTGTTGATACACCCCCAGAAGGAACAACCTGCAATCATATGCAGAAGTACAAATCCCACCAAGCTATTAAAGTGCTTGATGATTTATTATTCATAAAATCCTAGAGTGGGTTGGGTTGGAAGAGACCTTAAAGAACATCCAGTTCCACCACCTGCCATGGGCAGGGACACCTTCCACTATCCCAGGTTGCTCCAAGCCCTGTCCAACCTGGTTTTGGACACTTCCAGGGACAGCCACAGCTTCTCTGGGCACCCTGTGCCAGGGCCTCACCATTGTCACTCAGTTTGTGACTGGGCAGTGTTTGCCCTTTGCTAGATGTGGTACTGCCAAAATTATGTCCATGGCTGACCAGCTCTCATTGTTTTTGTAGAGGTGCAGACCCCTTCTCTGAGCACACCAAACTCAGGTGCACTCCAAGGTGACCTCACAGGTTGTTGTAGGCATCCCTTGTCCTGGAGGATGGTCCCTGGCAGTGACAGCACCATCCCTGGGGAATTCTGGGGTGGTGGCTGCAGGAGCCAGGGAATTGGGGGAGGCTGGAGAGCCTTACAAGCCATCTTCCCTCCCCACTTGCCTCCCCAGCCATTTATATCCCTCCAGCCCTTCCTCCTCTAAGATAATTAAGGGCACAGGAGAAATTAAGCTAATTCTGTTGAGGCTGCTGCACATCTCTTATCACCAGTCCTGCCTTCCCTCCTTCCCACGTATGTGTAATTAAAGCAGGTTTTTCTGCTGGAAGATAAAACACCTTATTCTTCAACACCAGTTTCGATCACAGAGGTGCTTGGACTAAACTTTTAGTCCTTCACATGGAAACTCCTCAAAAACTCAGCCAAAATGCTCAGCTCCCTGTGGATTCAGCGTGAATCCCCCTTCCCAGTCAGTCCCCAAGGACGACCCTGCTGGAAAGGGCTGTCAGTCTGTAATGGGTCACCTGGGGTCACCCACTGACCCTCCCTGCAATCCCTGCCCAGCTGGCATTAAATAACAGCCCGTGCCATTTTTAAATGCTGCCATGGCAACCTTAAAACAGACCCCTGTGCCAAGCCCTGGGGCTGCTACAGCCACCCCGAGCCCTGGGGACAGATTTAGTAGGGGCATTTAAAAAAAAATAGCACCAAAGGGCACAAGGACAGCACAAGGCCCTCCCTTCCTCTGCAGGGGAGGGATGAGCCTTGTGGGATCCCCCAGTGTCTCTGTGCTTGATCTTGTGGGAGAAGGGAAAGCCCTCTGCCTCCCCTGCCCTCAGGAAGCCTGAAAACAAGAAGCAGGGCTGGCAGGGAGCAGAAGAACTGCCCTGGCCACCAACCAACCTTATAACCAGTGCTCTGGGGGAAAAAAATTTGGGGTCACCAGCTCAAAGACCAGGAGGGACCTCGTCTGAGTGAAGGCTTCTTGCAGAAAAGAACTGCAGTCGTGAGCTCATCCACCAGGCCCTGCCCCCAGGAAGGGCACTGAGCACTGATGTCCTCCTGCAGGTGGCACTGACCCATCCAAGAGCTGTGGTTGCCAGCTGCACACCTGAAACCATGGAGTCACAGAATGGGTTTGAGTTTTAAGCCACCTTAATGATCACCCAGTTCCAAAACCCCTGCCATGTGGGGTTTAATCCTCCAGATTAGGTTGCTCCAAGCCCCATCCAACCTTGAACATTTCCAGGGATGGGGTAGTCACAGCGTCTCTGGACAACCTGTGCCAGGGCCTTGCCACCCTCAAAGAGAATTTATTTTTAATATCTAATTTAAACCTGCCCTCTTTCAGTCTTTTCCCCTTATCCCAAGTCCCTCTCCAGCTCTCCTGGAGCCCCTTCAGGCCCTGGAAGGGGCTCTGAGCTCTCCTTGGAGCCTTTCCTTCTCCAGGAGGACACTTCCAGCTCTCCCAGCCTGGCTCCAGATCAGAGGTGTTCCAGCCCCTGGAGCAGCTCCATGGAATCCTCTGGACTCTGTTCCAACAGCTCCATGTCCTTTTTGTGTTGAGGGCTCCAGAGCTGGACACAAGAGTGCAGGTGGAGTCTCACCAGGACAGAGCAGACTGGGACAATCCCCTCACTCTGCTTCCTTGGTGGATTTACAAGATTCCAAACAGGCAGTGCTTTATCAAACCTTGGATCAGTGCCACTCTCCCTCCCTTCTTACCCTGTTTTCTCAGGTTCAAGGATACAATTCCCACAGTGTAAAAAGTTACAGGGTGATAGCTGAGCTGCATTTGCCAGTGCCAGGTGCTCCTCACAAAGGCAAGGTGGCATTTTCACCTCATTTCTTTCATTACAGCTATCATTGTCCATTCCTTATCTCTTTAAGGCCCATCTAAGTCCCAGGATGAAAACCAAGGCTAAGGGTCACATGAAAGGGGATTTTTTTAGCACAAGGTGCAGTCAGCAGCATCCAAGGAAATTAAAGTTGCAATGATGTTGCATTTGGCAAATCCCAAACTTGTGGTAAACCCAGGATCACCCAATTCCCCCAGAGTCAGCAGGTTTTTTTGGGGGGAAAAAAAAGGTTTTTCCTAAGTGTTTTTTTTTTTTTTTTCCTGAGAGTTGAGGTTCAGCAGGAATGGGTGCCTCTCACAAAGACTCTGTGTCAAAGACTCTGAATTTGTTCCTGCAGCTGGTTTTTGTGACCACACTCCCATAAATAGGAGCTGAGCAACAATTGCAGGGAATATTGTGGTTGCCCCTGGCAGCACCTTGAGGCTTTACTACAAGGTGGTTATTGATCCTGGTAGATAACAGAGAAACCAATAGTATCTCCCACAGCTGATTAGGCTGTAAATTATTGGTGATTATTTTCATAACTTTGGACTTGGCTCTAGTTTGTTGTCTTTTTTTTTTTTTTTTTTTTT
>VWYP01025138.1:69995-156091 GCA_013400435.1 Pycnonotus jocosus | reverse complement strand
TTGAGGGGAGAAATAGTCATGGTTTATTTTCATAAGAACCTTCTTAAGGCTTATTGATGGGAGTAAATTTCAGGACTCATTTAAATGAGACACATCCTCAAAGCCTTTGCTGAATCAAAGCTTAGACCTCTCCTAGCATTGCAATATTTTCTTTTTTGCTTTTTCCTATTTTTTTCCCCCACTTCACCTTTTAGTTACACGATCCTGAGGGCAGAGATGGTGTGATAGGAGTCTCAGCTGTGAGGCTGGGGGTGCTGTGGTTGTCAGCAGGATGCAGGCTGGTGATAAGGCACAGCTCCCTGCACTGCCATAGGTGTTGGCTGCGTTTGATCCTGAACCATGCAAAAACAAGAGGAACTTTGCATTCCTCTGCCTCCCATTCATGTGTTTCACCACAAGGACTGTTCTCTGGCCATTCCACAGTGGGTGTGAAGGATTAACATCTACCAGAGCACAGCCAAACCCCTGCTGCAGATAATTATGCAGAAGATATCTCATCCTCCCCGGGGTCACTCTTCTACCAAGTGTTTTCACTCAACCTGCCAGTTTTTTTGGGGGAGATAAACTCGCTTGAACATGTTTCCTGAGCTGCAGAGCTGTTCATATTGGATGGAGCTCTCTGCTCATTTCCTCTTCTACCTGTTCTCTTCTGTGTTTTTGACAACAAAGAGAAATTCTTTGTGCTTCTCAAACAGCAGTGAGGATGTTCCCATTTCTCATAATATGAAAACACCAGGGCAAAGAGACACTCAGCCATTAAAGCTTGGTTTGGAATGCAAAGATTTGCCCAAAACAGCCTCTTCTGTCTGCAGTATTTATCAGTTTGTTAGGAGATCAAGGGGGCAATGATCACAAAATCCTAGAATGGGTTGGGTTGGAAGGGACCTTACAGGTCATCTCATTCCACCCCATGCCATGGGCAAGGACACCTTCCACCATCCCAGGTTGCTCCAAGTCCTGTCCAACCTGGCCTTGGACACTTCCAGGGATCCAGGGGCAACCACAGCTGCTCTGGGCACCCTGTGCCAGGGCCTGCCCACCCTCACAGGGAAGGATTTCCACCTGACAACTCATCTAAACCTCCCCTCTGCCAGTTTAAAGGCATTGCCTCTTGTCCTGTCTCTTCATGCTCTTGTCAAAAGCCCTCTCCAGCTCTCTCGTATCCTCCTTTATTGATGAAGCCCAATGGCCTCTTTGGGTTTGTCCCCTTTCCACAGTCTACAGAGAAAACTAAAGAACATGTCCAGCTCCCTCCAGTTAAGGATGAGACTCATCTCACCCAGAATTTTCACAGGAGTTCTCTACAGCTATGCCCAGGCTCCCTTTAGAGCCAGGGGTGAGAAAATGGCAGTTTCTGAAGGCACCCATTTTAAATATCAGTTTTGGGATAAAATGAAGCATATTCCATCAGTTCTCATTGCTTTCCACTGTTACAAACAGAGTCTTGAACATCCCTGAGAGAGAAACTCCCCACCCGTGCTTGCTGTGTTTCCCTCTCACAGTGAGATGCAGCCTGTGTTCATGTGAGGAGCAACAGGAGATGGCATTAGGCTGGGTAAAAATAAGATTATTTTCTTTTCCCCTCACTCTTTCTGAAGGACAAGGAAGGCAGCTCAGATTATCTGCTCCTCTGAGGGCTTCTGGCTTCATCTTTTCATTGCTATGTTTATTAATTGATCAGACAGAGAAGCAGAAGAGGTTTTGGGATGTGTGGCTCTGCCATCTCAGCTGGTGAGAGGAACAGGCTCAAAGCAGAAAATTACTCCTGCTCCTGCAAAGGGCCCTCTGAAGATGTCTAAAGCTGCATGGACCAATCATTTTGTATTAAGTTGATTGGGCACAGTTTGCTCTGTTGCCTCTTTCACAGAGAAGAGCAGCCTTCCTCCAGAAACTGAAAACCACCAGCGTTTTCTAGAAGTGGGCAATGACAAAAGAAAAGGGAAATAGAAAACCAGCCATTAAAGAAAAAAACCAAACCAACAAACCTTTTAAACAGCAGATGAAAGACACATCATGCAACTTTCGGGGAACTCAGACAAACCTCAACATGCTCCAGGCACCAGAGGTGAGAATGGAGATGTAGGAAGTGTGGTGTGAGATTGTAGAACCCTCCTGGTTCTGCAGCCCGCACCCAGAAAGTGCCTTGGCGTGTTTCTGAAGAGCAGATTTAGCACAGCATCCTGGGAGAGCACATTTCAGTTCCTGCATTTCATTCATTTTTATGCCTTTCTAATGCAGATGCAGCTGAACTGTACCATTGATTCCTGCACACATCTCTTTTCCATACAGATGATGGCTGCATCAAAGGAGCCAGCGCTCTGAAATAGCACACAGTGAAATACCACAGCAGTTCTCATTTGGAGTCTATAGTGGGAGAGCAATTTCCAAAAATGAAGGGCAAGGTTCCTAATCCATAGCAGCTTTTTTGCCAGAGAGATGTGGGAGAGAAGAAACAGGATGCGTCCTGCATGAATCATCGCTGTAACCACCCTGGATTTATTAACTGAAATTAGGAGGAATAACCAAAAATGATTAAAACCTCAAATGTCTGGTGAAAGGCGTCACCTCAAGCACTGGGTGTTGCGAGGTAGTGCCGTAGTCTTCCTGTTGATTTCAAAGAATTAAGGGCTAAAAGGTCAAGTTGTCAAGACCAAATAATTCATTGTTTAAGATTATGGGACAGCCATCATCAGCACCTATCACAGAGAGGGGTAAAGACATCCCCAGAGCCTTCCTCAAAACAGGGTGACCACAACCACCCCTTTTCCTTTTCACTCACCACCTCATTGGTATTTGCACAACTGCTGCCTCCCACTCCTGCCTCAGAGACCCCAAATTCCCCCTTCATTACCACCAACCTGTGGATTCACCCTCACCAAGGTGTTGAGCCACATCCTTTGCATGGGGAACGTCCAGGTTTGGGGTCCAGGTTTTGGCAGAGCAGTGACAGTTCCTCCTTGAGGTTCTTCCTCTGGGTGTTGCTTTGTGAACCCACCCCTGACTGCCTGGCCAGAAGGAGAAGGGCACAGGCCACCAGCATGCTGGAAGTGGCTCTTCTGTATCCAAAATTATGCTCAGTGCTGCATGTTCTGAGCTGCTGCCTTTGACCTTCCTCCAAAACAATCCCTGAAATCCCAGAAACTGGGAATTCTGTGAGCTCTGGGGGTATGAAGGACCCATGGGTTGATCAGTGGAAGGAGCAGGACGTTTCTTGCCCTTCAAGTCACATCCCTCCCAATGCCCTCACTGCATATTTCACAAGATTATTTGTACATTCAAATTCTCCTCAGTTGTGTCCTGGCTCTCATGGATTCCAAATCAAAATTCCTGCTCTATCCAGAGAGTTCTGCAGAGCTGTCCTTGGCAGCTGGCTCTTGCAGGCTCCTGGAAGGAAGCTTGGTTTCCTTTGCTGATTATTTCCCACTATCAGCTGCAGCCCCCCTGCTCCTCCAGTGCCCTGCTCAAGCTTCCCCTTTCCCTGTGCTTGGACATCTTCACTGTGCACAGGCTCCAGTGCCCTTCTTGCTGTGGTTCAGCCCCAGGAGCTCCCTTTGGGATAAGTGTGCAGGAATTGTGTGGCTGTCCATCCTGGCTTGAGCTTCTGCCCACTCTCAGCCTCGTCCAAACCTCCCAGGAGGGAGCTTTATGGTCCACAACAGAGAAAGCAGCACTGCAGTGAGGAATATTGGAGAATGCGGGTCCAGAGCACCTCCTGGGTGCCCTGAACAAGCTGGAAGAAAAGTTTCACTGGGTAACATCAAGGACTCTCAGTGAAGCTTGGGGTACACAGCCCTCCTGTCTCTCTGTGCTCAGTTAACAGGTGGGTCTGTTCCCAAACCCTTTTTGCCAGCTGCTGATGGAAAAGTGAGGAGGGAAGCAGAGATGAAAATGTTCCTCCCAGAGGGGTCTGCTTCTCCTTGGGCAGCCGTCAGGATCTGTGGATAACAAGGTGTTTCCTCTGTATTTTAGAGGGGCCAAGAGAGGCAGGGAAGCTCAGAACTAAGTCACCAGCCAGGTCATTTCCACTTCATGCTCTCAGAGCTCAGGCAGAGGGAGGAGAAGGGCTGTTTGTTGGTTTTTCCCTTCCCAGCTCAACAGGCACAGTGATACTTCAGCATCCTGGAAAACACAGCAGAGGTGGGTGGCTCTACCCAGGAGCAAAACAGCCTAAATTGTAGCACTTAAAGACAGGGACATGCTGTCAGCATGAAGGTTTCTGTATAAACCAGCCAAGGGGTGAAAAAGCTGGAAGGGATGGGCACGAATTTGCCAGGCAGAAGAGAGGATGAGGAAGTCCTGGAACCAAGGACTGGAAAGGGCAAGTGAGACACCAGGCAGCCTCTCCGTGGTCTGCATGGCTCAGCTCTGGGCTCTGCATCCTTGAAGGCTCTCCCCACACTCAGGGCTGTTCATCTGGGGAGGCTGGATACCCACTCCTTGCTATTTTTAAAGCTGAATGTTAATATCTTTAATTGCCAGAGCTCCAGGAAGAGAGCCAGAGCTAAAAAGTATCTACTAAGAAACTGCCAAGAAATACTGTTAAACAGGATCTAGGAAAAAAGCCAGGCACAAAAATTTATGATCTTTATCTCTGCAATAATAATTTCTCAGTGGTCAACCGAGGAGCAGAACAAAGGTCACTGGTTTTGTATCAGCTGGAGTTTGTGAAATCCTTTGTTTCCTTCACTGTGAGCTTGTCCTACAAATGAACACAAAAACCTGACAGTCCAGACTGACCCATTTGTCCCCATTCTTTCCCCAAGACCCAAAAACTCTGCAATTCCAAGTCCAAGACCTTCCCAGCACTGGAAAAAGCCCAGGCTGGATCCTCCATCCGGGGAAGAAACATGTTTCACCTCATTTATTAAACAAGATATCCATAGGAATGCTGCAGTGAACTTCTGTGTTGCTAAACCCACCTCACATGAATAGTCACATTGATTCTGTCTAAGAATTTTGCATTTGCACAGATGCAAGAGCCAACCTCATCTCAGGTTTCCTTCTTTCCAGCATGATGGGGGACAAGAAAGGGATCCATAAAGACTTCTGCAAATAAATTAAAGGAGAGGAAGCTCTTTTTTAATTATTATTTCCTGGTTATATAGTGGAAACCATTCTAGGCAAAATATACACAGTTTGCTTCTTGACATGGCTGCCAAGATTCCCAACTTTACAATGAAGATCAGATTTCAGAATGCTTCCAAAAACCAACCCCCACAAAAATTAATTGACTATCCAGGAAACCCTTGGCTTTGGATGTTGTTTATTTTTAAAGGTAAAGTTCTGATCCCAGTGACTGCGGAGGGAAACTTTGAAAATATGATCTCTGTGAGCCTTAATGACTCAGAGGGAGGGATTCAGTGCCTACACACAGGAGCCTGGTGCCATCTGAGATGCCCTTGTATATCTGAGACATCCCACAGTGCTGGCAAAGAGACACAGAGCCCAGGGAAGACAAGCAGTCCTCAGAAGCAAGAGCTGGAGTCTGGGGCTGGATACCCCAGAGCTTCTAACTTGGCTCTGGGAAATGGTGTTTAGACAGCCAAATCCAGCCCTAACGCACACACATAAAATATATATAATCAAATCAATCAGCCACTCAATCAATCACGGGAGATACTTCCAGATCTTCGGGTTTCATGTCAGCTCTGGAGGCAATTTAAGCAGCATTTCAACACTCAGGACTGTGTTAGAAACACACTATTCGCTTCAGTGACACTTCCAAGCATGCTGAAGCACTCAGCTGGCCCAGGCTCCCTGCTCCCACCCTTGCTGCTCTTCTCCATCCTCTGTTCCTTCTGCAGATCTACCACAAGAGAAAGAGCAGAGGATTTATTGGGTTTGGTTTGGGTTTGTTTTTTAGGGTTTTTTTTCTAAAGGAGAGGTGTGCAAAATGTAGGAGGCAAAGGCTTTCCACTGGGCAAAGCTGTGAAGAGGTTTATGGTGCCCTGAGGGGTAATAGAAGGGGCTGGCACACGAACCAGCAGCAGCTCTGGGGCAGCATTACCTCAGAAAGCCAGCGCCCTCACGGAAAAGCTGGGTATTTTTAGTTTACCCAGTGTATTTAAATCATCATGGAGTACATTAAAATTATAGTAATTATCCCACCTTCTCATGTGGGATTCTGGGAGGTGACGGATTGGTGGATCGTGTGCTCGCCGGAGTCATCTTTGGTGAGGTCCTTCTGCAAAACAGAATTGTTTTGTTTTTTCCCAGTTTTACAGCTGCAGCATTCCTGGCCCATTAATGCCTGTCCTTTGAATGCTGGGATCTGTTCACCAGCCACCCTTCCCTCTCCAGCAGCCGCCTCTCGCAGCACCCCAGAGCCGAGACAACCCCCGTGACACCAACTCCTTCAGAACAAAAATGCATTTACACGCTCCTGGAGCTGTGAGCTTCCACATGCAGGCGAGGCTGATGTTTTCTTCATGGCAGAGTTTAACCTCTGAATCATTTCTGCTTTTCCCTGCATGGCTGCACTGCAGGGAAATGCAGGGAAACCTGCATTGGTGCCCCACCCCTGCTGCCATCTCGCTGCCCCACCAGTGCAGGCAGGACAAGGGGATTTGTTTCACTGCAGCAGCAGCAGCTTTGGAAAAGAAGTGTGAAAAAATGCAACTTTTTTCACAGGAGTTTAAAAAAAAATAAAAGATGCATTCTTTCTCAGATCAGAAGTTTAATGTTTCTGATTGCAAAGAAATAAAATAGGGAGGGATTGAACAGAACAATCTCGATGAAGAAATCATTTCCCTTATAAATTGTCATCACCAAATTCTGGGTTATCTCCATTTTTAAACCCTCTGTTGAAGGATGGTACATCTGATTTCATTATAAGATCTCTTCTCCTTCTTTTTGTTTCTTTTCAGGAAAACAGGAATATTTGTTGTAAAAATGGTTCCTGATAATTCTTGATGGATCGAAGATGGGGAGAATTCCCCAGCATCTCTCCTGGGGGAGTGACAGGTTTCTGCCAAGCCTTGAACTCTTCCCCAGCCTGGAGTGGCTTTGGAGGCTCCCCCAGCCCAGTAGGACCTTGCAGGTCCCCCCAATCCCATGACCTCGGGGTCCCAAACCACTGTGGCAGCCCTGGATCCCTGTGGGATGTGAGAAGTCCCCATTGTCCTCCTCTACAGGTGGGGAGCCTTGCCAGCATCTGGCCACTGCCCTGCCTCACACCCATGTTCTCTGGCCCCTTCCCAGCTCCTCCAGCAGCATGTTCCTGATTATTTACACTCCCTAAATGCTGCAGAAAAATGCTGCTTCTCCTGAATACTAAGTAAGGAAGAGGGATTAAAAAAAAAGCTTATTCCCTTGCTGGACTGTGTTTTTTCTGTGGTTTGAAGTTCACTGTTGCTGCTGAAAGCTTTTCTGACCCTTGTAGGTATTTGATCCAAGTGACCTCTGGCGTTTGGGGCACTGGTACAGTCCCACACCAAGCTTGCTCTTGCACAGATCTTAAATATCTGTGCATCCATCTATCCATACATATTACTATCTTCCTCTGTCTCTCTCTCATTCCAGTGCTATCTGATCAGTTCTTGGCTTTCCTTACACTTCTTCCATCGAATTAATATCTTTCCCCTGAGGATGTGTTCTCCCTCTCCTGGGTTTTCTCTTTTTACACCCTGTCATTTCCCTCCCGACCCGCTCCCCTTCCCTCCACGCTGCCACTTTGGAGATGCCTCATGTACCCAGCATAACATACATGTATTTAAATGGGATGGTTTCCACCAATGTAAGGAGCCTGGCCCATTAATTTCACTAGTGGAGCTGACAGCCCATGCCTGGAGTCTCATTGCCTGGTGACACATGAGTACAGCTGCTCCAACTTGACGGGGAACTGTTTCCAGCGCCCCGGCTGCACATCTGCAGGAGGAAGGAAATTCTTTCTGTAGCACTGGAAAAAATAAAGCTGCCTAGATTTCCCTCCCTCCCCCCCCCCCCGCCCCCAGATGATGATATTCATCATTCAAACGTTTCAGCTGAGTGGGTGTTTAATTCAGAGTTTGGAGGGGGACGTTTATGGTCTTTGCTGTTGAGTTTTTGTTCCACCCAAGGTGGTGTTGCTTTTACCAAGGGCTTCTCCCAAGTCTCTCAGAGCATCAACTTCATCCAGCAATGCTGGGGACCCTGATGTTCTCAGAATCAGCTGCTGGATTAAAACAGAGGATGTGTCTTTCCTCGATGAGGTTGTTAAGTTGATAAATTAGTGTGGTGGGAAAAGCAGAGGGATTTATCTGACATGGCTCTAGCAGGACTTGAACAGACAATGCCAATTATGGATCAAGTCCTGGTCTGAGGCATCACTGAGGGCTTGAAGGCTTTGAAGATGGTGAAAGGCCTAGAGGAGAAGCCATATGAGGAGCAGCTGAGGTCACTTGTCTTGTTCAGCCTGGAGAAGAAGAGACTGAGAGGAGACCTGACCACTGCCTGCAGCTCCCTCCTGGAGGAAGAGGAGGGGCAGGTGTTGATCTCTGCTCTCTGGTGACCTGAGACAGGGCCTGAGGGAATGGCTGGAGCTGTGTCAGGGGAGGTTTAGGTTGGATATCAGCAAAAGGTTCCACATTCAGAGGATGTTTGGGCGCTGGAAATGTCTCCCCAGGGAATGGTCATGGCCCTGAGGCTGACAGAGCTCCACGCTCTCAGGCATGGGGGGTGATTCTGTGCAGGACCAGGAGTTGGACTCGATGACCTTTGTGGGTCCCTTCCAACTCAGGATGTTCTGTGATTCCGTGATTTTATCACCAGCTTTGCTGATGGGACCCAGAAGATCACATCAGCAATTCTTCAGGAATTGACTAAAACTTTTCGATGGGACCCAGAAGACCATATTAGCAATTCTTCAGGAATTGACTAAAACTTTTCAATGTTTCACTTCCAGCTGTGCCAGGAAAATGTTTTCATTTACACCAAAAACCCCTCCAGCTTCTCTTCCTTGGAGTAAGCTGAGTATTCTCACCCACCACATCCTCAGGTACCCAGAAGGACTGAGATATCTGTAGGAGAGGTTTTGTGCTGCAGCTTTTTGGTGACTTGTGCTCCCACATTTCACCCTCCATGTGGTCTTCTTCTTGGACAGAAGGAGGAGAAAAAGCATAAATGCCACTCATGGGATGCAGCCATGGGAGATAATCCTTAGTTCAAACCTGAGTGAACATGGGGAAAAAAAGGAGGGCCATGGAAGCAAGGCCTTTTGACAGGACAGCAAGAGAAGCCAAGTCTGCAGGATGGACTCCACACTCCTCTCCCTCAGAGTAAAAAACAATGTTTTCAAATCTCTGATCATGCTTTCCCATCTTTCTGAGCAAAAATCAGGTGCTGAGGATATTGACCTGTCACTATTTATATAATTCTTGCCTCAGCATGCATCAGCTTTGCCTGGAAATGGAGGATGAGCACAGGTTTAAACGTGTCACAAAGTGTCAGACAGTGCATTAAACTCTGGGCAACCTGAGGTGAGACACTGAGAGCTGGTTTTGGAGGGTAATCAGCTGCTTTAACATAGAGGAAAAGGAAATAGCTGCCACAGAAGTTGGAATTCAAATGATATTTAGAATACTAGTGAGGAAATATATAGGGAAAAGTCACCCAGTCTGCTGTGCTGCCAAGATCTCCTTGGATTAGGTCTTGGAAAGCAGAATTTTTACACAGTTCCTGCTGAAGGAGAACAAACTCAGTCACAGACCTTATTTCTGAGCACAGGCTGAAGAAGTGTAAAGATATGAGCAACTGTTGAAGTTGGCCCTGCTTTGAGCAGGGGGATGGATTGGATTATTTCCAGAGGTCTCTTCCAGCCAGATTTTTTCTATGATTCTGTGGTTCTATGCTAACATTTGCTGTATCTAGGTGGAATCTGAATTCTGTAGCCTCAAAATACAGCGGGCTAAATAGTTTTGACCTTTAGGTCAGAGATCTTGTGGGAGACCTCATCCACCCACTCTCCTGCCAGGCTCTTGTTCCCTCTCCTTGATGAGGAGAGAATTTGTACAAAATAGGTTTGGCAGTGCCTTGTACCATAGATACTGTGGGCTTTTTTTTTTTTTCCTAAAAAGAGACAAATCTGGTCTAAATTAAAAAATCAAGATCTTCTTTCGGAAGTCTGTTGGAAAGGCAAAAGCAAGAACCATTGCTCTGTAACTGAATAACCAAACTCCAAGAGCCAGTGGACTGATCCAGGGCACATATTTGCATGCAATAATAAGGTCATTTATTGCACCTTGTGACCTACTGAAGCATGAACAAGGGTTTTCCTTTCCCTGTATTTCACTGTTTCCTCACCACACCACCCCAGACATTTGACGTGATGAGCTGGGATTTTCCAGAGAAAACTCCTTCCTGTTTTGTGGCTTTAATTTTGTATCCTTTCTAGAGCAGCAAATATCCTAGTCCAGGTGATAAGTCAGAGGTGGGAGGGAAAGGAAATTGTTTTCCTTAATACAAGAAAACCTTAGAGTTTGTGATGCTGAGATACACTGGGAAGGTGATGTGCAATTTTACACAAATACCAATGCTGAGCCAAACTCTGCATTAACAGCTTTAAGGGTCTATGTCCAAGCATCCCTTTCTTCTTGGTTTGGTTCAGAGCAGGTAATTAGGTGTTTCTAGTTTGTTCTCCTGTCTCATGGTTGGTCTGGGGCTGAAATGATGCAACCCCAACTTGTGGTAGTGGTGAGCTGAACCCTTGTTGGGAGCTCTGTTGACTAATCCAGATGGATCCCAGCGTAGTCCCAGGGGCAGGAGATCAAATGATCCAACAAAAGTCTTCTCAGCCACGTTTTCAGGTTGTATCTCCATTCCCACCACCTTTAAAAGCATATTTAAAGACCCTGCCTTCTCTGGTTGCTTCTTTTTTAAACAAATCTAGCCCTACCTGAGTGTGCTGAAATATAATTCTCTTAAACCTGCAGTCCCTATGAGTGCAATTCTGTGATTTTGGAGCCACACAACAACAAGCAGAGGCCCGTCCTCCTCTCTGAGACTCTTGTCCCAGTCCACAAGCACTGCTAGTCCATGGCCCTGCTGCAGCTCTCCCCAGAAGACAGGGGATGATGCTTATCTGACTGCCCAAAAGGGTTCAGACAAGATCAGGTGGCTCATGCTGCAGAAACGAGCCCTCCTCTCCACCAAGACAGCCTTCCATGACCTGTCCTTTAGCAGATATCCATGATGTGGCCATCTAAAGGCCGGTGAGATGAACCCTAGTCCAAGAACACAGAGAGATTCCTCCTGGGACCTGGGAGAAGGGAACGGCCACATTCTTTCCCATCCTTGCCTTCAACTCATTTGAGCTTTTTTGCTTATTGCAGAGCAATAAAATAAATGTATGGCTGCTCCCTTGCCTGTCTCTGACTTTGAATGGGGCTCTGAAAGACACAGCAGGAATGGATTTGGGCTGCCTTAAAACACAGATCACATGGCAAATTATTTATTTGCCTGTTTATACCCTGCAATAAAAGAAATACACAAACAAAACCTTCCCCTTCCCCTCTTAAATGTCCCGATTTATGTGCGTAGATAGTTTACACAACCCCCAGCTCGGTTTGTTTGGATCATGCTCGGTGTCTGAACAATTTGCAAGCACTTGGAGAGCTTCAGGGGCACAAACAAGTGCTGATGCCCCTGGTCCTGCAGAGAGGGAACTGAGGAACCTTTGGTCCCAGTTCCTTGCCAAGGTCACACAGGCAGAACAGGATTTCAGGTTCAGAAGAGCAAACGTGGGAAGATCTGCAGAGGATCTGAACTCTGCAGGACCAAAGTCCAGAAGCTGTGTCCTGCCTTGCATCTTGTTTGTTACTCTGGCTGAAACACCCTCCTTTCTTCCAGAGAGTTCCTTGGGTCAGGAGAAGATTTTCTTTACAAATTTTTAGCCAGTGCAGGATAACGGGATCTTTCTCTCGAGTAACATTCATCTTACAACTCCCATCCTAACCTGAATGCTGAAGAAAACACAGCCAGAGTTCTCCTGGCTTTGGCACTGATTGTGAACTGAGATGTCCTGGGATGTATTCAGTGAGTAATGAATTTTACAGTGATGTGTAGGGTAAGGTAAATCCCACCAGGACTGAGAGGGTTTTGAAAATGGGCATTGCCCATGGGTCTCATTGCCTATGAGGCAGATTTTGTCCCAGAATTAATGTAGCTTGTAGACATCACCTTGATATGCAAAAGCAGGCTGGAAGTTTCACTCACTGTCCAGCTGGATAAGTGCATCTCATGAGTCTGTGCCATGGGGAAATGTTGCAGCATGACTTGTCTCTTAATCACCTAAAATGAGTGCTCGGGACATCCCCCTGGGACTGAGAGCTGAGCTTCACATGAAGAAGGACAGAATCAGCTTTCTGAGCTGGAAGAAAGATAAAATAGTGCTTTGGTGAGAGATCATGTTGAAAAGCAGGTCAGAGAGGAGAGTCAGCCTGTTGAGAGTCAATCAGCTCATCTTGCTCGGAGTGCTTCCCACAGCACCCAACAGCACATGATGTGTTTGCCCTCACAACTCACTGTGGGGTTGCCACAGGCAAGGAGAAAGCTGCAGTGAATGTCTTCTTCAGCTCTGCCTTTATCTGTGTTTTCCCAGCTCAGCCTGACCTTTTCTTCCCTTTAAGTCATCTCCCTGTACAGACCTGCTGAGTGATGGGAATAGGATGCTGATTTGGGCAGTGCTGGTCCAGGATTACCAACTCCACCATTTCAAATGATGACTCCAATCCCATCCACCCTTAGGAAACCTGGGTGTTCCCACTGATCAAAAATGGTCCTTCTAAAGCTTCAAAACTGACCACCATTTTCTTCATCATCATGGGAACCTAAAACATACTTTCCCCAAAAGTGAAACCCTAAAGGGCCTGGTAATTGCCTGGCCCCAGGGAAATGGAAGGAAAACAACAAACCTTATGGGTCTGCCAAGGAGCGATGGAGATGTGTTTTCTTTTGTGTCTAGTCAATGGAACCTAAAATGCCACATGCACCAGAGACATGCAATTCTTGATGAAGTCTGAAGGAGAATTGACCTGAGGGTTGAATGTGCTGCCCTTTCCTTGTTCTGTTTAACTGCACTTCTTTCTGGGCAAAGAGAACTTGCTGACGATTTTCAGAAATGCATTTCTTCTGCTTCCCATTTTCTGCTCATACAAAGGCTATTGTATGGTTTTATAGTGACTTCAGTCACTATAGCTACAAGAACATGATTGGTACCCTGATATTTGAGCTTTAGTGCCCTTGGGATTCAGTGCACATTGGGATTCAGCTCTTAGGCACTGAGTCCTTTAAAATCCTGTCAGCATTAAAAGTCGTGGTAGCATTACTGTTGCTGCTAAAACTTTGACAAGCTTCAAAAACAAGCATGACAGCAAATTCAGGTCTGATGTGGCTGCCTGAATCTTCCTCTAGGGCCACCACATCCCTGCCAGACGTGGCCACTTCTGTGTTTTTTGCCTTGGCTGCCAGCAGTTCGTTCCAGGAGGGAGATGTTCATGGACAGGCCACCAGGAGAGCACAAGGGACTGCTGTGGCCACACCCAGGAGCACAGCTCACATCTCTGCCATGGTACAGGGCAGGTGTTGCAGAACACCTTCCTCAGGCTGAGAAGAGCCACCAGAAACAGGGCAGTGATTTCCTTCTGAGGAGTATCATGGCTTTGCCTAAGTCCTCACCACACACAAGGACCTAAATTCAGGTAATTCTGCATTGCAGTCGTGGGGCTGTGTAGTTATTCCTCAATCTGCAGGTGACTGTTCCCAGGGAAGTGTGGGGTTTATTGTTAATATTCTTCATGGGAATCTTTGTAGGAAAGGTCCTCTGGTCCAAAGCAGATCTTGCCAATCTCCAGCCGCAGGGAACATCCACATGCCTGTGCTAGGAAGCATCTCATTTGGTTTATCTCCTTTGTAGATGTCTACCTCTAAGCTTTTCAACCTAAACTTTTTTTTTTTTTTTTTACAATTCAGATCTGTCTAAGCAGTCTGGGCAATGGAGACTAGCACACAATTCATCCTGGAGCTGGCATCTAAACCAGAGCAGATGAATCATGTCTTAAATGTGCCTGTTTCACTGACTGAAGGAGGGGCCTGGGACAATGAGCCAGAGACAGACAGTGGTGCTGGAGCCATCTAAGGAGAGGTGAGTGGGATGCAATCTCTGATTTCTGAACCATCCCCACCTTCACCTGTGTGAATGAACAGGGCAGAGCTGCACACACAGCTCGGGATCCTCTCCATGCTCACACTGGTGGGCACTGGAGCCCACTGTGGGTGGGAGAGAACAGCTCGCTGCCACCTGGAAGCCAGGCTGAGAACCAGAAGCAGATGGGAAGATGTGAGACCTTGATTAATAATGGTTTGAATGCCTGCTCTCTACAAAAGGCTTCTCATCAGCAGATCTCAGTGTGTCTCACGTGGTCATCAGTGTCTGAGGAGTTACCTGTGATCACTGCAGCCAAACAAGTCTCTGGAGAGCCGAGTCCAAATTGGCCCCACGTGTGTCTCCTCAGCAGACCAGACTCCAACCAGCCTTCAAACGCATAATTTTGGAGTCAGATCTGGAGGTTGTCTGGATGCAAATTCAGAGGGATCAGACTAGGGATGCCCTGAGGCACAAGACACATGCCGAGGACAACTTCACGTAGGGTTTCTCTTTTTTTTCCCTCTTCCATGCCAATTTCCTGGCCTTTTCTCTACCTGTCCTGCCATCTCTCTGCCTGTTCTCCACCCTCCTCTCACTGAAATGCTTGTTGCCTGGTTGGGGACTCAGACAGGAGAGAAGACATTTCTCTTTGAGAACAGGCTCTCCTCAGGCTGTTCAGCGGTCTCTGAACTTCTCCACCTTCTCACTGTGAGAGGCATAAAATTTTAGCACATCAGATGAAAAGCCTCATTTAAAACCAGCATGACCTGGGGGCCTCTGTGTATCCCAGAGCCCTGCCTGCCTTGCCACGTGTGTGCTTCCCTTGCAGCCCAGTGTTCCAGAGGCAATCCCAACACCCGAGCAGATCCAAAGTGTGTTTGCACCACTGCTGCAGCTGCACAGGTGCCCATGGCCAGGCACACGTGCACAGGGCCTGTTGCACACCCAGAGTTCAGCTGTGAGAAGCACCAGCAGCCCACTGGAGCCATCCAAGCCTGTGGAAAACCTGGCAAGGTGGATGCAATCCGGAAAAATGCCTTTCTTCATACACCCCTTTGTGCTTATCGATTGGAATATTAATAAAAAACTTGTTCAAAGCTCCCTCAGCTTCCCAGATTACTTGGGAATAGTCCAAGGCTCCAGCCCCAGCCATGCTTGTAATGAAGGGACCTGGGGATCAAAAGCATTTTAAAATGGCCTTGCTAATCAATCATCAACAACTGGGTAAATTAAGCCCTGCAGTTTTTCCTCTGCAAGCAAGGGATCTGCTGGACGTGTCCTTAATGAGCAGATTCCTATCCCCTTAATATTCCTTAATACCTTTCTGGAGGAAATGAACCGCAGGGAGACTTTGTTGGTGGAATGAGAGGAATGCAGATAACCGTGGGCCTCTGCTTTCTCACACTGAGGGCTGAGAAAGCCCCAGCTGGACAAGGGATGTTGGGCACGGCAGGGCAATTTCCTTCCCCAGATCCTGATAACGCTCCTGATAACGCCTTTGCCCGCTGCCATTGCCAAAAGCAAATGTTTTCCTTCTCATGGCCAAGCTGAGCCCTTTCCTTGCTCATCCCCTCCAAGGATTGTGTCCATCTGTGCCTTCGAGGATCCTGCCCATCTGTGCCGAGGGCTCGTTTCCTAAACCCACCAGGAAGAGGAGCACGTGCCCAAGGTAACGGCCCTGGAAGCAGATTCCTGGTAATTATTAACATGAAGAGGCAATGCAAATATCCCAGGAAGGCAGTGAAGCTTGGCTCATCCTGGAGCTTTACTGGGACTGCTGCCATTTGTCACCTTTTTCCATAGTAGGGGGCATGGCTCATTCTCCAGCTCCCTCTGGCAGGCCTTCAATGAGTCCCTCTGGGGCTCAAATTGTGCCAGGGGAGGTTTAGATTGGAGATAAGAAAAAATTTCTTCACTGAAAGGGGATTCAGGCCTTGAAACAGGCTGCCCAGCAAAGTGGTGGAATCACTGTCCCTGGAAGTGCTCAAAAACTGTGTGGATGTGGCACTTGGGGACAGGGTTTTGTGGAAAGCAGGGTGGTGCTGGACTAATGGTTGGGCTCGATGATCTTGGAGGTCTTTTCCAACCTTGGTGATCCAATGATTCTATGACTTTAGGGCATGGGACATGCCCCCTGTGTGTCTTCCTCTCGTCCTGTGGCACATTTTACTTTTATTTTTGGTCTTCTGTTGGTTGAGAAGGGGTCAGGAAGAGTTTTGTGGCCCTGGCTATGGGATGATGGGTTCTGCAGGACTTCTGTACCCACAGACACCTCTGACACTACTGTAACCCTAAAATAAAACCCTAAACTACTGTCACCCACCCTAAAAATCAAGACATCAGCACTTCTTGCCAAGTTTCAGAACAAGGGGAGCTTCTAAGAGTGGAAATCATACCTGTGTACAAGCAGAACCTGTGTGGAAAAGGATGGGGCTCATGAGAAGGTGCTCTGATAAATTCAGGTGGGTGCAGACAGGAATAATTTGGATTCTTTGGGCACTCAGTGGAAGATCACCAAGTTATGTGTAGGCAAAGGATTTTAAGGAGATTTAATTCCTCCAAAGGGAGCCCAGCTCGGCGGTGTTTCACCTCTCAAGTGCTGTGGCACAGCAATTAGCACATTTAACACCCTCTGGGAACCAGGGTGGGAAGGAGGAAGGGATCCAACCTGGAATGGAGATCCAGGTGCTGCTGTGGCCTGGGGACCCCCTCCTGCTGCTTTTCCTGAAGCATCCCTGGCCTGTTCCTCCTGCACAGCCACTCAGAATCAAAGGGGATTGATGAGATTCTGTCCACAGGCAGCGAAAGCCGCTATCGATTACTGCAAGGCTCTTAAATGAGAGTAATTCACAGCCCTCTTCAGTTTGGAAGGCAAGCTCTAATTTAATATCATTATGTCTTCATGCCCCCACACATTCCACTGTCTCATTCACTGAGCTTTTATTGGGCTCTGGATAATTTATGGCTAGATATACTGCCTTTTATCTGACCTATTTTTAGCTATTCTTGCTTTTTACATATTTTTTTTCCCTGCCATCACAACTGGCAATTAAAGTAAAAAGATTTAAAAAAAAAAAAAAAGAAAAAAAAGAAAAATATAAAGTTCCACCCAGCTTTAACCTTTATTTCTTCTCTTTTGTGTGCTGGAGGATGCTTTTGTTATTGCCACAGCATTTCGAAGACAGGAGTTAACAATAAAAACAAGTCTCCCACATTTTATTTCTTTCTTTTTTTCTTCATTTCAATGAAGTGCAAAGCGACTTCAACCCAGCAACTGAGTACTCCTAACTCATTCCATTTTCCTTCTGTAATTGAAGAAGCTTTCAGAGACTTTTCCTGCAAGAATTCAGGTGTCCTCGGTCCCCAAGAGCTTCAAAGGAGGTTGATGATGGGCACCTCCAAGGTTGGACCTCAAAGTTTTCAAAGTTCTTTGATTCAGAAGGAAAAACATGGACAATTTGTAACTAGGGGTCTATGTGGGTGTGCTTTTTTGGTTTTTTGGGTTTTTTTTTTTAATAAGGAATGTTTGGTTTCTGATAATATAAATATAAATGATGTTTCAGGTTTGATTTAATTCTATAGGAATAGAATAGATACTGTACATAGTTTCATTTATAACTGACATGTTATTATTTAAATGTTGCCTACTTGAATGTCTCAAACATTGGAATCATTTATCTGAAACTGCTGAAGAAATTAAAGAAATGCTTCAGACTTTGAAGGCTGAAGATGTCCTTGTGCCCCTGAACCTTTGTTCACTTTTTCCAGTAATAACAGTTGATCTGCCTTTAAAGAAAGCAACCAAGCCACTCCAGATATCTATTTTTCACGCTGTTTGGATTTCAAGTAAGGCCACATGATGCTGTAAATCACTCCCACCGACTTCAAAGCTCTTATTTCCTAAACTTTTTCCACTGAAAATTTTGCTCCATCAAATCTCTCTGTGGGGAAATATTTGGCCTTTTGCAAGCCTCGGGTGCTGCATCTACTGAGTTCTCCTCTGCTCTCCAGGGACCAACCAGGGTTTTCCTGGGCTGGGATGCCCAGCCAGCAGCTCTTGGGGTTGGTAGATGGGGAGGAGGATGGTGGCATTGCTGTGGCACTGTGGGGACAGGCAGCCCAAGGGGGACCCAGTTTGGCCCAGGGCACTGTGTCACCACCACAGAAGGGACTTGGACTCTGTGGGTGGAGGTGGATCTTGTCTGGACACACAAAATTTGCCATAGGATGGAGAGATTTTGCTGGGATCCAAATCACCTGCAAGGGCTTTACAGTTTCAGCAGAACTCATCCATGAGAAACTTATCTCTTGCCTCGATGCAGCTCAAGGCACTCAGAAACATTTCCTTTGGTTGAGGACTTTTATAGGATTTTGCACTGCTCCTCTCTTCACCTTTTCTGTTCACTCCCCACCTCTGTAAACTGAGGCAAACCCCCAAGTTCTGGAATGTCTCACTTCAGGCCTCCCACGTTTACTTGCAAAAAAGTTCAGCTATTCTGATGCTTTTCTGATATTTTTAAGAAAAATGTCATTATGTTGATATTTCCTCCATACAACAATTCCAGTTTCTGGACATATTTTTAGACACATTTTGTTCATAACTATTAGATCGCTGTCATGTTTCTTTTTTTTCTCCCCCTCTGCATTTCTGGTAAATTAAGAATTGCTTCGTTTTATTTCCAAAAGCACACATAGCTTAGCGTGACACTATAAATATTACTTGTAATTAACTCTGATATTGATATAATTATCCCAGATGAATAGAAGAGTGTTAATTAAATAAGTGAACACAGACAACTTCCCAAGTGCCAAAAAAAAAAAAATCCATCGTTTAACTCAAACTCCTGGTGAGCTGTGGCTTGACTTCCATAGGTGGCTGACCTGGATCCCCCTGGATGTGCCAAGAATCCTGAGGGGAGTCCTGGCTCATCCCAGCCCCATGGATGAAGACAGGGGATGCTGGACTGGTGTTTGGTGTTGGAGCTGCACGTCCCCACACGTGACAGTGGTGACAGTGCCACTAACGAGAACCGAGGATCACGAGGCAGATCTCCCTCTCCGCAGCCAACACGGAAAAATCATGAGACTGGATTTGGAAAAAAACCACAGGGTTTTAAAGACCATGCGTGTCAGTTGTTTTCACAGATGAGTTTCTTTCCGGCGGCTTTCTCCAGTCACGAGGCCAAGAAACTTTTTTTTTCTTTTTCTTTTTCTTTTTTTTTTTTAATTTAAGAAGGGAAAAAAGTTCTTAAACTGATAAATAATCGCCAGGCTCCAGGAGCTAGGGATTTTGAGCAGGCACTCCATGAAGCCATGGGTGGAAGGTAAGTTTTGAAGGATATATTTTGTGCTTGAGTCACACTGCAGCTCTCCAATCACCATGCACAGAGAAGAAAATAACAGAGAACAAATCTAACATAAACACTCTAATCCCACAACACTAAAATATGAGGAGGGAAATATGTGGCAAGTGTTTACTCTTGTGTCTGCCTGCTTATTGTGTTTGCCTGCTTGTGAGACACTGTGCAGGCTATTGTATCAACCCTCAGGCAAAATCTTTCCTAGCTGGAATAGGCAGCAACAACACTATAAATAAATAATGTGAGAGGCTTTTTTTTTGAAAAAAAAAAAAAAAAATTACAAACTTAAATCACCTGATACCATCTGATTAGAACATCCAGCTGCTGTATTGAAACAAAAGGAAAAAAATTTATGAGGATTTTATCACTGAAGGTAATGTGGAGTTTCTTTGGAGATCTCCTTAGGAGAGAGGAGCTCCCCAACAGCAGCGGTTGCTGCAATCTGTGCCCTGCAGAAAACTCAGGGACGTAGAAAAGGGAGTGAAAAAATAACTGTGTACTTTGGGTCACCAGAAGGGCTCATTTTTATGTTATATGGTGCTTTCCTCATAGCTTATATGGGCTGTTTTTAGGATATAAGGTTCTCTCCTGCTGGGTTGTACAGGCTCTTGTGGGATGCACAGCTCCTGCTCTCTGGGTCATACGGGATTTTAAGGATATATGGTGCTTGGTTTTACCGAGGTGCAGGGGTGAGCAGAGCTCTTGCACACCAGTGTCACGCAGATATAGTGGTACCAGGACAGAAAAACTACGGCTACACCAGCTCCAAGCCTCCCAGCTGCCCCAAAAGCTGATTTTTGTGTGCTCCAGTTGCAGGCCAGGCTGGTGGCAGGTGCTGGGACGGGGAAAATGGAGTGGTTTGGATTTGTAAAAACATAAAGTCATCAAGGTTGGAAAAGGCCTCTGAGATCATTGAGTCCAGCAGAGCTTTCCCTGGAATTCAGAGCAGGTCAGGCCCCACCAGGGGCAGGAGCAGGAGCAGGGTTGGGCTGTGCTCACCACTGTGATAAGTGCACGTGCGCTCTGAAAGTTCACCAAAATCCATAAATTAAGTGGATCTTTTATCACCTTTAAATCAACAATGCACTGGCACACAATGCACTCTGATACCTCCAAAACAGTATAAATAATAAATGCAAACAGCAGCAATTTCTCAGTGCAGCGGGGTTTGGCTGGATCAGTATCGATCCCTCTTTACAACTACATATTGTCACAGACAAAAAAAAATAAAACATTCTTTACTCACAGAGTGGTTAATTACTGCCTGAAATAAATCAATATTAACTGGCCAAGAAATATAACCCGCTAGGTGGGTTTAAAGTGAATCAGTTGATGTGATTTTTTTCAGGAATTATTTTGGAGGGGGGGATTATTTACATTTCTAGGTGTGAGGAATTTGGGTCAAAGAAACCTGTGGTACTGATAACAAGCATTTCGTTAACTAATTAAGCTGATAAAGCAGCTCAGTGACTGGTATAGTTCACTGAAAGTTCAGATTTAAGCTGACCAGAAATGCAATTCTCAGAAAAATTTGAAGAGAACCAATCAATTAATAAGGAAAAAAAAAAAAAACCAAACTTGCTGAAGAAAGCATTTCTTTTAGCTGGGAACTAAGGGAGTTCTTTCAACTTTGAAAGTTTTGAAACACTTGTAAAAGGTAGAGTTAAGCAAACACTAAAACCAAGAAAATAATAGTACGTAATATAATTTTTTCTTGATTTTATAATTCTGAAAGGCAAACATCAGATTTTATTGAACATAACTCCTACAGACTCTCTTTAAAAAAAAAAAATTGTTATTTTAGACAATTCAACAAAAGCTGACGCAAATCTGCACGGCATTTCTGGATAGATGATTTCCTCTTTTTTTCCCCTGAAAAAAAGAGTTTGGTAAAAAAACTGGCACTGCAGTTTAGAAGTGCTTGAATAAGAGAGAGTAGAACCTTGTGTTCTGTTCCTCCTGAAGTGTCCCTGTGCTTTGTGCTGAGGATATTATTAGGACATTGCCGTCCTGCAGGAAAAATCCCAAACTGAGCTCAGGCCCTCACTGAGTGCCTTTGCAAAGGAAGATTTCCTTCAAAGCCCTTCAGAAGGGGGGATTGAAAAGCTCAGAGGAAGGATGGAATTGAGGGGGAGGAGAGGACAGAACCCATCTCCTGGCAGAGCCACGTGCTCCTGACACAGACAGGATTCACCTCCCTTAACTTCAGGTACCCTCAAGCTGCCTTGTGCCTCCCATCCATTGGCCCCAGACTCACTTTAGGATCAATGAAGAAAAACAGACACTTCCAGGAAGAGGTTTTTCTGTCCTAAATGATGGGATAGATTTAGGAGAAGAAAACCACACTGGGCTCGTTGAGTGTGGAGGCAACCCAGAGTGGTCTGCTCTTCTCCATGTTTGGGAGCAGGAGCAGCAGATGGAGCTGCTCTTTGCATCCCCTCACCTCTTCCTGCTCAGGGCCTTTTATCTGAGAATGCTTCAAGAGGCTCATCACCTCTGGCTGAGTTACAGTCTATCAGCCAGAAAAACATCCAGACGTGATTTAAGGGCTTTGTGTGTGGTTGTAAGGAAACACTTTCACTGGTTGATCACTCGTGCTGTTAAAATTTGTATTTCGTTCCTGCTTTTTTTCTGGCTCTGCCTCTCACCCTCTGGTCACTGCCCAGCAAGGGCTACCTGTCCTCCAAAATCTGTTCCCTGCACAGATACTGTCAGATACAGCAATATTAAGATATTCAATGCCTTGTAATTTTCTGTTGGACAAGCTGAGTGAACCAAACTACTTAATTCTTAACTCCTACTATGGAGCAAATGGCTGCTCCCAAACAGCCTCAGAAGCCTGGGTTTGGTCCTTTTCCAGGGGCTAGAGGCACTTTTAGCACCCTGCCAAATGGCTGGAGCCCTTGGGTCTTCTGTGTCCATGAAAATCCTGAACCTCAAGTAAGGTGAAGGACATATGCCTTTTTCACAGCCAAGTAGAAAATTCAGGTTTTCATTTATAAGATCAGCAAAAGCAGCAGGAGATGCCAGGTCAGGAGCCATTTTTCAGATTGTCCATTTTACCTGGCAGGTGTCAATCACAGAAACCTCTGAGACCTGCTGTGAATTCTGTTCTTCAGGTTCCACCAGCCCACCCAGAAACTTCTTCTGAGGCATCAAGACATCCTGGTGATTCAGCACTGCCTTGGTGACCTAGGGTGTCCCTGAGTGTCCCAGGAAGCCCCCAAACATGATCCAGTCCTTTCCATGGGGGGTCTGAGGGGGAAATGCAGGGTGGGTGTTTTGCCAGCACAGACAGTGCTCAGGGTGTGACGTGAAAGCAAAAAGTGACTTGTGAAAGCCAGCATGGAGCAAAACAGGCTGGAAATCCTGGTTTATCCCAGTTCTCTGCTGCCCCACACTCAGCTCCACAGCAGATGGTCGGGAAGGCGCTGTCTGCCTGCCCTGGGTTTGAGCAGCCTCCCAAAGTGCTTCCCCCTGTCATTCCCTGACTGGCTGCACCATCAGCACTTGGTAAACAGAGCACTTGGACATTGCCTGGTGATGTCCTGGCACATGCTCCAGAGTCCTGCCTTTTGGGCAAACACCTTGTTTTTTTCAGGTTTCTAAAGAGTAAAGAAATAGTTCAGCTTCTGTTTAGTGACAATGGTCAAAGGGACACTCAGACACTTTGGTCCATTGTGGTTTCCCTGGGTTTTGTGTCCCTGCACAGTCCCTGGAGGTGTCTAGGTGAGAAATTGCAGTGCTCTGGTAAAACAATTCTTGGAGTATGTGAGATATCAAGAATCTCTGTGAACACAAATCCCAGACGTTCCTCAAAGTTTTGTTCTTGGACACAACAGACGATGTGGAGTCCAGGTGGGAGGGAATCTCCCCTCTGCACCAGAGAAGGGAAACCAAGAGCCAAGGAGAGGAATGGGAGCAAAGCAGGGGTGAGGATGCACCTGAACATCCCCTCCTGCAGAGAAGGTCTGAAGGGGCTGGAGCCAAAGAGCCTGGTGGCACTGGAGAAGCTCCATCTGTGACCTGGGCAAAAGGGAACAAATGGACGAGTCAGACTCGCCCAATCTGCACAGTCCTGGGACAGGCTCACATCCAGACTCACCCCTCCCCAGACTGGGGTGCAGGCTGAGGTGCAGGGTTCTGGTTTGAGCTGCTCTCGAGCAAAGACGTCAGGCACGCTGGCTCAAGGATCTCATTTTTTACTGCAATGCTGCCGCCTGCCAAATCAGCTGAGCTGGGAAAACAATCCATAATTGACTACAGAGGCATGAGGTTATAATGATTTACTCCTTTGCACATAACCTCTGCCAATTAGCTGAAAGTTAGAAAGATTTTTAATGACAAAACATCCAGAGGAGGAGGCACTTGGGTGGGGTGGGGGGAATTGTGACTGTGAATTACCAGAGTCTGAGCTGCAAGCCATGGGAGCTGGAGGTCTAATGATCAAAGAAGAGAAGGTACAGTGAAGAGATTTTCCAGTTGGAAATGGGAGGCAGCCTGGAGCTGGTTAGAGGGTTTTCCTTGCTGTGTTGGAGGCTCAGTGCTGTGCCCTTCTTTCCTCACCATCACCCAGCACCTGTATGTGACACTGTGGTTCAAAGCATGCAGAAGCAGAGTTAAGAATGGACATCTGTCTTCTCCCATGGGAAATGTGATGGCTGAGGCCTGGGGCAATGCCAGGGCCAGCTCTGTGTTGGGACAAGACCAGCTGGGCCCAAGGAGCAGTGCCAGCATGGCAGCAGCCAATTGGAGATTCTTATTAATAGGGCAAGAGAATAACTCTCCTCCACACAAACTGAAGAGGTAAAGTAGCCTGGAGTGAGTAATCCCATGTTGAACACAGATAGAAATTACTTGCAAGTGCCATTACCTGAGACCCAGGGAGGAGGCAAAGGTCCTGTTTCTCCTTCCATCCCTCCCTCTCTCCTCTCCCTCACCTCCAGCTCTGCTATCCTCCCTCTTTCCTTGAGGCTGCTGGACTCCACTGTGAGTGGCTTCAGGGAGAAAACTAACTTTGCCAGGAAAAAAACACAAGAATAGGGTTTTTTCCAATGTCATGAGTTGAACTGGCTCAGCCAAACCTTGAAGGAAAGATCTGGGCTGGGCTGCCTGGTGTGAGCAGTGGAAGAGGATCAGGTGCCCACAAAACCTCATGGAGATTTCATCATTGCAGGGCAGGCAGGGAAGAAGCTGGGTGAAGGCCAGAGAGCCTTTGGGTTCATCTTACTGGAGCCTGGTTTATATTTCTTCACAGAATCACAGAATGGTTTGGGTTGGAAGGGGCCTTAAAGATCACCTGGTTCCAATCCCCTGCCATGGGCTGGGACATTGTGCTTCCTGGGATGCAGTTCCTAAAGAAGCTGAAGAAAAGCAGCTTTGCCATAAAGATGCAGATCCCTGAGTCACTTGGTGCAGTGAATGCAAGGGAGAACCTGCCCACTGCAACGCCTCTGAGATCCCACTCTGCTGAACAGCCACGAAATCAATGGTCTTAGCTGGCTATTGATTGGACCCAGTGGGTGTAAATCTGACCTTGACCCTCTTTAATCTTGGTGGATTGGCCACAACTTCACCAGCACAGAGCTCTGAGGTTGGACTTTGAGAGTCTGGGTTTGACAGCATGTGCTGCATTCTCTGTTTTTTGGATCCAGCTGTGCTGGAAACATAAATCACAGCTTTGCACTTCAGATGTTCACATCTCTATGAATGTAATACGTAAAATATATAACAATTACTGCCATATACTCAGACCAGGGTACATGAAAAAGGAATGATTCCAGCTTCTGGCCCTTCCACATCAAAAAAGCTGCAGAATTAGGATTGATTGAATACAGGTGCAGGGTCCTGACAGTGTGCAAAGTGGTGAAAGGAGGTTTGTGTGTTTGCTGCATGCACCACACTCCCCACTTGGCCATGGCAGCCACTGCTGCCTCTGGCAGAGCCCACGGAGACTTAAAGATCTGACGCACTTAGACAAGGAAAGGGAAATATCTGATTCCTCATTCTCCTCATGAAATCAGCCCAAGCTTAAAAGAAGAGAAACCAAGCCAGCTACTCTGCTCAAGATAGGGAGCCCCTTCCCTCAGCTCTCCTGGCTCTGCATGCTTTTCACTCCACCTCTCGTGTTTACTATCACATTGGGCACAAACATATTTGTTGCTAGGAGGAGTCCTGGGCAAGATTAGCTATCTCGAGAGCCAGAGCACAGCAGGCTCCATGCAGAGATTGCTTCAACTGGAAATTCAGGGCTGATGGGAGTGAGGGCTCAGCACCAGATCCATGTGGAGGAGTCAGGCTCTGAGCAGCGACATCAGAGGAGCCGTGTCAGTGAAGCCTGCTGGACAGAAATCATTCCCTTGGCAGTAGGTTCAGGGAGAAAACACATGGAAGGGAAAGCAGGCAGCGTGTTGCCTCTTTATTATCTTGTGAAAGAAAATTTATATCATACCCCAGAGGGGCCTAAAGCCCTATGGAACACATTTGAACAAGTTTTCATGGGTTTCTGGGTACATCCAGAGCAATCTGGGCTCATGGGGGGAGTAACTCTGCCCTGGCACAGCACCTTGACCTTGGCTTTCCCAGGTGCCCAGCCCAGTGATGTGAGATGGTCCTCGCCTGGTGTTGTGTTCCACAGCTGCAAAAACTCCCCTGAATTTCAAAGGCAACAGAAATTCCAGCCTCTGTTCCAAGTGTGTTTGTTTTCTTTGGGTCCCTCTCCCTAACTAATTTGCTGTTGTGTTTATTGGAAATAGGAGACACATTCTTGACAAAGTGGGAAGCGCTGTGTTTAATGGAGCCCTCCAAGAAGGTTAGAGCAGGAGCATTTCTTGAACAAACAAGCCTCACTCTGCACCATAATCTTCAGGCTGAAATGAATCACGGGCTCCAGATAGCAGTGGGGACTGTGACACGTGCAATTTGCATCAGACCTTCACTAAACAATCGTTTAGGGCCGATGAATATAAAGGAGGCTTGGCTCTCATCAGCTTTGATCGCAGAAGCGCTCACAGGAAAAAATTATTAAGCATCTACATGAGCAAAACTCTTTGTCTTCTTCAGTTGAATTGCTACTTTCATTTGTCTTTAATAACATGGTATTTGCTCACTCTCAGACAGCCGCTTGCAAGGTTGTTCAGATCCAAGGCTAATTTGCTCAGGCGCTTGGCTCTCCCAGAGTGATCACTGAAACTCCTGGTACACACAGTACTTTTCTTGAATGTTAAAGCATTTAAAGCTTTTTATTATTATTATTTTTTTTCCTTGTCCGTGCCTTGAGTAAGTATTTACACCTAGTCAGAGACAGCATATAAACAAGTTAATGTTTCAACTGGGGAATGTTTTACACCTCGTTACACAGGTGGAAATGGGGCCCGCTCAGAGCAGGGCCAGGCTGTTTCCAGTAGGTCATTTTCTTGTTCTGGTCAGCCCTTATTTTAGGCCAGCCCTGCCCCACAGAGGTATGTGCAACCACGCCACTGGGTCCTGCCTATTTCTGGGGGCTGCTGCTGAGTTTGCATCACACAAAGCCTGGAGTTATTTTCAACCCAGCTCTGGCCACGGAGCAAAAGCAAATGGCTCTCCATGCACAGCCTCTTGTGGGGGCACTGGTTTGGAAGTCCCACCAGAGAAAGTTGTCACAGGTGGGTCAAGGGCCTGCCTGACCTGAGACTGCCCATAGCAGGACCAAGACTCACCGGATTTTCTCAGTCTCTCATTGCACAAAGGAGAAAAACACCTGATGTCACACCCTACCACATTTGGGCAGCAGCCCTTTGAACATCAGGGTCTGCAGCTGCTGACCAGGCCTTGGGCTGGTATTTTTGGTCAGAGGATACAAGCCTGCTTTGAGTGGTAATTCTGTGGGGTTTGTTGTGGCCGCTGAACAGCCGGTCTCCTTCTTCCTGCCTTGCTGGGAATGATGAGAAAGCCTCGAGCCAGAAGGGATCATTGTAGTCTCTCCTCCAAGCTCCAGGACCCAGCAGACCCCATCTGTCTGAGGTCCAGCACCCAGGAACTGGTGGCATGATCAGAAAATGCTCTGCCTGGATCCCAGGAGATGGAGCATGGTGCCCTCCCTAGAGTGGTTTTAACCTTCACAGTTAAGGGGAATGCACAAATCCTTTTCCCCGGCTGGTGTTTGACTGTGCACTCCAGCACCGCTTCTTGCTATGGCTTCTCTGACAGATTAAAGACACACTTAATACCTGGTTTTGTTTTGGTTTTGTTCAAGAGAAGGTAATAATGAGCTGCAATGTCCTCTCCATCTTCTCCCTGATATGCTAAACAGCTCGAGCTGTGCGAGTCTCGCATAAGCCATTTCTTTCAGCTCGTGTATCATTTTTGTGGCTGTTTTTGGCACCTTCCTCAATTTTTCAACTTCCTTCTGAAAACGTGGGCATCAGAACAGTACTCCATGTTCCAGCTTGGGGCCCAGCAGCTCTGACACTGTCTAATCAGCAGGACCATTTCCAGTGTCAGAGCCTCAGAGGAGGGAGAGGGGGAGGGAGGAGGAATCCTTGGCAGTGAGCTGCGCTTCACCGAGGGCCCTCTGCTTTGGGATTCACACTCTTTTCCCAGCTACAGAAACCAGCCTCTGCCAGAGCAGATCTGTTTCCACAAGCTGTCTCCTCGAAGTGCAAGGAGACCTTGTCTTGTGCCCTCCTGGACTCCTGGGCTGCCCTGGGCTTCAGCTGGTTTGGTGTTTGCCTCTACATCGTGCAAATATGTACAGGGAAGGCCTGACAGCCACCTTTCACAAGCCTTAAAAATCAACATTTTGGCCTAATCCTGCCCTCCTCTGCCTCCTGGCTCTGTAAAAGGTAAGCCTGAACGAGCCTGACTCTCAGGATGCTGGCCTGAGGCAAATTTCTGCCCATCTGCATGGAGGCTGCAGGGCTCACCAGCGAGCACCAGGTTATTTATAGCAGTTCCCATGTCCTCAGCAGCTCTCTCTTTCGAGGATGGTGTCACCATTGCTTTGCTGCCCCTGTCACCACGCCAGGGCTGAGCTCTCACACCAGTTTCAAGCCACCCTGGCAGCAAAGGAACAGATGACTGTGTGGTTGTTGGCATCCCCATGCCCATCAGGGAGGCAGGGAGTGCAAAGGTGCCTGTGCAAGCCATCTGCAGCGACAGCCTCTCCATTCCTTGCTGCTCAAACAGGGTTTCTCATCACAGATGGACAAAATCCCAAGGTCCTGTGCTTTGCTTTTGGCCCTGCTGCACTTCTGCAGCTTCTCCCAAACTCTCAGGATCACACCCAGGAGCTGATCCCTCCACCAGGACTCAGGGTAAAAGAGGTGTCATTGATAAATGATCTTTTTATTCCCTGGGCCTAAGACTTCCAGGCTGCCATGCAGAAAATCAGGCTTTCCACAGTGCTACATATTTAATCAGTGCATGAAAAGGCAACTCATCCAGAAGGACAAGCAGAGAAGTTCCTCCCAACTCTGTCCTTGTGGCTGCCTCCACAGGCAAGGCTCTGCAAAGCAATAGATCACCCCAGCAAAGCGAGTGAAGTAATGTCTTATTGCAAGGGCCAGGCTTTTCCAGTGCTTTCCTAGAATGGAAAACACTTCCAAATTTCATTTCCTGCACACCACCCTATTCATTAGTAAAGTCATGGATCACCTTCTGCTGCCCACCAACAGGCAGCCACTTTTCCGTGAAAGCTTTTTCTTTTTTTCACAGTGGTCTTATTCTTTGAGCTCAGCAATAAGGCCTAAAATAGCATGTTTTGGAATAAATTCCCTTCCCAGCTACGTGAATGGGAAGTTCAGGTTTCTCTCCCTCAACACCTTTGCTGTTCAGCCCGTGTTTCCAATGGAGCAACTGCACCAAGCAGGGACTCTCAGCCCCACATCTGCATGGAATGAGAGCTGTGGCTGAGACCTGTCAGGAGAGCCACAACACTTCAGAGATCACCAATCAAGGAACAAGTGAGGGAAAACATCACATCCAGCCAGCTACCAGCATGGGCACCAAAGGAAACATTGAAGAAATAGACCAAAAATGGAAAAAATCTTTGGGAATTAATCCAGATTTTAGTGCAGATTTGATATACACAGTTGTGAGTTAAGGCTTTACCCACTGGAGCAATGTGAGATTTTTCTTTTTGCCTCCCATTTTCCCCATCTTCATGCAGCTGAGGAATGTGTTCCCCATGCTTGGTACCCACAGGTGCTCTGGGAACAATAGCAGCCTGGGCTGGATTCAAGATACGCCCAGAAAAATCATCACTCATCACTGCTAGACGTTTTTATGGAGCTCCTCAGCTTATCCCTCGAGTGTCTTACAAATATTAACATACAAATCCTCACACTTCCTTCCTCTAAGAGCCTGTTACTGCCTAGACTTTAAAAGTAAGGAAGCTAAGGCTGAGAGGTGAATAGACTGGCTGAGATCGGAGGGGAAATGTGTGATCTCTGTGATCTGGACACTCCTGACCAACAAATCCTTAACCTGGCTTCTTGCCCGTGGCAGATAAGGAAGGGTAAATGTTTGAATCATGATTTTAAGGGGGAGATTCCACCAGCTTTACTGTCCCCTGCAGAGACCAGCACAGGGCTGTGTCACCATCCCTGTAGGGGCTGGTGGGACAAGAGCCCCATGGGTGCGTGGCAGGATGAGAGCTCTCCCCCTGCAGGCACCCCAGAGCTTTCTTAGGAATCCAGTGGAGAATTCTGCACTTTAATTTTTATTAGGACCATTACAAAGGCAGGTGACTGTGGCCTGCCCTATCCAGCTGGATAAAATTCAAGGGCAACCCAATAAACCTCTCTGCATCCTCTGCAATGGCTTTGCTTTGTTTAAAGCTAGCACTGATTTAAAGTTCAATATTTCAGGCTCTGCTCCTGCAGCTTCCCTGAGATGACAGTGAAGATGGCAGCACTTGGAGGAATTCCTGGCTGGAGCACAACTCGGGCTGTATGATTTTCATTAGCACTAACAAGCATTAAGCAGCTGACGTCCTGCTCAGGAAAATGACTGTATCTCCAAGCATTCATCCCAAATCGATGTGCTAAGGGAACAACAGGCTCTGCAGCCTTGGATTTCTCAGCTCTGCAAAGGGGTTTAACTCTCCCTGGGTTTTCCATCTCTTGGTCTGTTTTAGGGGTGGTGACATTTGATAAAAAGCCTGTGTACGATTTGGAGTCTGCTTTTCCAGCTTCCCCAGTCATGTTTCCCAGCTCCCCCAATCTGTTTGGTTTTTTAATTTAAATGAGCCTGTGGATCCTGAAGCTGAAAACTGTGTGTGACACATCATTTTGGGTTTAAGATGATTTTATGAGTCTCTCATCCTTGCAAGGAACGCTGAAAAAGCGAAAAGCACCACAGCACCACACAGCCCAGCCCTGCACAGTGCAGCCAGCCAGGCAAAGTACCCCATGTATCTTGTTTTTCAGAAATAAAATTTGATGGAGATGTTGTTTCCTCAGTTAATCTCATGATGCTTTAAAGTCTGACTTACAATTTTGGGGTGGTTCAAGGCTTTTGGGAGTAGCAAGGCAGCAAGAGGCCTGTGAATTGGCTTCTGGTGAGGTTGGGGAGGTGACAGGATGCTTAAATTGGACAGGGGTTGTTGCTCTGCCTGCTCCTACAATGAAAGATCCCTGCCCCACAGAGCAGAGTCCTTGGGGAGTCACAGCCTGCAGCTTGGCTGTGATATTTTCCCTGCTGTAAGTGGAAGTACCAAGGAGACAACTGGACCCAAGCAGGAGACAAAGTGAGGTGTGTTATGGGTGAGTTATGGGTGTGTGGTTTGAGTGGTGTGTGATCTCACAGGGTGAAGAACTTAGATTTGGGGTTTTGGTATGTAGTAATGTGTGTGGGCTGAAATGGAGGATTCAGGGCATTGCCTGGGTTCTTCTTCTTCACTTTCTTCTTCCTTCTTCTTCATGGATTTGGGTGGTTTTCTCTAATTGAGTGAAAAATGTCCCCATTGTGGATATCTGGTAGCCATTATTGGGTCAAAAATATAAGTAATATAGGTGTCACCTTGTTATTGGGTAATTATCACCTAAATAACCTTGGTAAGAGTTAGAAGCTCTCCATTTTTTGTCTCATTTCTCTAACTGGCAAGTTGGAGCTCAGGCTTCGTGAGCCTGTAAATACATAAGATATAATAAACAAGCAAGACCAAACTCGACTCTATGTTCCCCATGTTTTCATCCTGACCTCAGCCAAGATGAAGCAGGCAGAACTGTAACAACTGGAGCCTCGTGTGAGGAAAAGCTGGTGAGTCTGGCTTGGTTTGTGCTCACAGCTCATCTCTGCCATCGGTGTTCGCTGGCTGGAGCCCTGAGGAACGAGGCCACTGCACCCCTCAGAGCAGCCTGGGAGCTGCTGGGATGGTTTCATCCTCACTGTAGCCAGGCAAGAGGCAATAAATAACACCTCCATCCAGGGAAAAAGGCAGGCGTTATGTGTAACAGGGGAATCCAGCCACGCTGGTGAGTGGGACTGGCTTCTGGGGAGAGATGAGTAATAACACATAGATCTCAGCTAAATGGCAGCCCAGAGAGGCAGCACTTGAATCTATATGCTTTTCAAGAGCCTACCCTAAGATGAAGAATATTTAGTGGCAGGCCAAGGGGACAGCAGTCAAGAAACTGAAGTTTTTTCAATCTGTCTTGATGTGAAAAATAAAGCCTGTGTGGATCTGCTGGAGGTGATGAACGCAGAGAGAGGAGATGCCTGGAGAGTCTGAGCACAGGCAAGGCAGCCAGGGTGGAAACAGCAACTTTGCCTCTGTGGTGAGTGGCAGGGAAGGGCTTATCAAGGGCTTTAATCAGTCATGGTACAGCAATGCCAAAGAAACAGTCAGAGTACCAGGCTCTCCACATCCTACAAGGCTTTCCCTGCAAGAAAAATCAGTTGTTTAAGGTGCTGAAGGAAGGGGAGGGATGGAGACAGGCAAACAGCAGAGTCTTATGAGGGAGGAGCAAGCAGTGGGCTTGGCTGTTAAAGCATCCCAATTTCCAGCTGTGCTGCCAACTTTTAAATGCCCTTGGACTATTCTCCACCCCATTTTGAGTGTGTATAGTGAGGGTGAGGATGCCACCTCCCTAAAACTCTGCAGAAACAGGATCTATGCTGTGTAGAACACAGACACTGTGGGACAGAGCAAGCTGAAATGCTGCTCTGACCTCCATACACACTGAGAGTTTACTTGAAGAAGGTGAAATCATGAAGCAGCAAGCATGGAAGAGAGGGAAATCTAATATAACACATTTTTGAGACAGATATATGACTTCTAGAAGCCATCAGAGGATGTTTAATGACAGACTGAACATCTCCTCTGTCCCATGCTGATTAAAAGACCTGAAAAAGCCCTAATCAACTGCTTGTGAGCATTTTTTTCCCTACTGTAAAAATGGAATTTAATTAAAAGTGGAGAGACAGACTCAGCTGACTCAGTGGGACTTTGGCCCCTGCCTTGCAGAGCACTTGAGGACATGGTTTAAGTCCCAGCTGATGGCTCTGGAGAATCAGTTACTGGCTGGCTCCAGGATGGATTCCCCACTATGTTTGAGGGTTGTTCTCTTGGGGGATGGATTTAAGCACAAGCTTAATCTTAAGCATGTGCCAAGCAGCCTGTTAATTGAGGGTTTTTCTGAGAAGGTCCTGGTGTTATTATTTCTCCTTGGAGCCTGTCCCTGTGCACATGTGAGCAGGCACATCACAACAGTCTGGAAAAGCAAAGCGTTTTGAAATGCTTTTCCAGACAGTAAACTCAGGACAAATTTATTTGGTTTTAACATTTTGGCACTGGAGAATGTAAACCTTTTTATTTTCCTCAGATTTCCACTGTGAGCAGTATCAATGTCAAGCTGCTCACACACTGAGCTCTCCAGTCCTTGGACCAAGGAAGGCTGTAAATGGGTAAAGGTGTTTGCAACAGCCCAGGGGAGAGCTGGGCACAGCACATCCTCACACATCTGCTCTTCTGGAGCCAGGACAGGTCCAAATTGTTCTCAAGTATCCCAAAGCTCCAGCCCTGGGACAGCAGTGACTGATGGTAGAGGGCTCACTTTGCTGCTGGAATACCCCTTCACAGACCTTTAATGATTCCTGTCTGTCAGGGAGGATAAAAATGGAATTAATAACTTGGACTCAACCTCATGAGCCAAGGGCCAGCTGCATGGTTGTGCCAGAGGAGATCACTGAGGCCCGACAGCAGGACAGACAACCCGAGGGAGAGATGGCAAAGGCTGCAAACAGCCTGCAGGAATTTCTCCCCAGGGTGGTGGTACTGATGCCCTAAAGGATGCTTCAGTTCACTCTCTTGGGCTGGCATTGTTTCAGTGTGCCAAAGTTACGTTTAAATCCCATTTATCCTGCAGGTAGCCAGTGGCTCTAGGACCCAGGGTCAGATACTCTATTTAGGGGGTCTAACTGGCAAATCAGACCACCCCTCCCCTGCTTTCTGCCTGCCCAGCTTGGCATTGCTCCCCTCCTGACCTGAGCCCAGCACTCAGCCCCAAAGCCATCACCAGTGCCTGTTCACTGAAGGACACTGGAACGCCCTGCTAGATGGGGAATGTTGCAATTAACGCTGTCTGTGCACGGCTGAAATGTTAACGCTGCTATTAACGCACTTTTTGACTTGCTTTTAACACCACAGGTGGCTTTTCAAGAGTTCAGGCTTGATTTGAATCATATCCACTGCTTATTGCTTTAATTATGGAGATGGACAGAGCAAGGGAGCACATTTCTGGGTATGGACCTCCAGGAAAACATGAGGGAAGCAAAGCAGCATGATTTTATTTTCTGAGTGGATATATGGAGATCAGGGAGAGGACTGGGCATGGATAACTCTCCACAGCCTGGCCTCGACCTGTCTCAAGGATTTGCCATGGGTGTTAAGAGAATCCACCCCTTAACACTTTCCAGCGGTGTGAAAATGTGTCTGTGGTGGAGCTGGGGTGAGAAACACAGAAATAACCTTCTCCTCCAGCTCAGAGAGCTGTGACTGAGCCCTGGCCACACTGCTGCTGACAAACCTGGATCCCAGCAGGTTGGAAAGCTGAGGAGAGGCAGGAGCTCAGCTCCAGCCCCCAGACACAAGCAGGATTCTTCTCTGGGTCCATCTGCACGGAGAGAACTGGTCCCAAAGCTTTGCTGCTCTGCTCCTGAATGGAAATCCCAGGAGGAAACGAGTCCTCTGGCATGTCAACAATCCCTCCTGTTACCTCTCATCTAAATATAGGAATTGCTGGAGTTGCAGGGGAGGAAGTTCAGTGGGGAGGAGCAGAGCAGGGAAGGGAGAGTTCCCCCACCAAAGGACGAGAGAAAGGGGCTCATCTTCACTGCTGCCATAAGGAAGGTACAGGGATGCCTCCTCACCTTTCCCTGCACAGGATTCAGCTTTCTTGCAGGGTCTCTTCACTTTGCAGAGGCTGAGGCTGGGGTGGGTGAGGCCAGAGCAAACCCGGAGCAAACCCAGAGCAAACCCAGAGGAAACCCAGAGCAAACCCCTGGGGCTGCACAGAGAGGCTGGAAAATGGGAAACCCCTGTGTGGCCACCACTGCCTCTGCCCCCTCCAGCCCAGTGCCAAAGTGATTTTCCTGCCCCTCAGTGCCCGTGGGGCTGCATCCAGCCCTTAGTTTCCATCACCACCCTGCATATCTCCCTCTGCCTGCTCCAGAGGCATCTCACAGCTTCTCCAGAGCCTCCCCCAGCACATTCCCCTCCGTGTCCCCCTCCTTTTCCCTCTTCCAGCGGCGCTGGACTTTGAGGGAAAGCCTTTCCCCCCTGCTTTTATCTGCATACCATTCATGGCACTCAGCCCTTGTGCTGTCATACAAAACTGTGAGGAATGAACCGGGTGATAAAGCAGAGGGAGCCAAAGCATGAAGGCCGTGAACCCCCCTGGTTATATTTCGGAGCCATAAATTACACCCTTCAGCCACGGGTTAAGCAGGTCATTAAAAAAGAAAAAAAAAAAACCAAAACACTGGGAAAACGTTCAAAAAAGCAGCAGCCCTTCAGCTCTCCCCTCCCTCACTGCAAGGGAGGTAAATCCCAGCCCCTTCACCTGTGCTCTGGGATGCAGCCTGCTATGTCAGGTATTTTTGGCATTGCCTCAGCCGGGGCTGTAAATCTTTATTACTCTGGCTGAGCTGCCACCCTGCCAGAAAAGTTTGTTATGGGATAAACTGAGTGACCCCGGGGTGGGAATGTGGAGGGGGGGGATGGCAGGGGCTGAGTGTGGCACATTGGCTGGAGCTGGGAAATATCTCTGCAGTGCCAGGTCCATGCCCACTGCTGTTCCCAAGGTAAGGAGCTGCCAAACTCAGGGCAGCACCATCCCCTGAGCAGGGATGTGGGAGGAAGAGGTGCTGGGCAGAGTTAACACAGGTAAGGACCAGAAAAGGCTGGTCCACGGGTACAGCCTGGTACTTTCCAGTGAGTTAGAGCTTATAAATCATTTTGACAAAATAATTAAAGCATGTATATGCTGTGATTTATAACGCTGCCTCTCTCTGTAATACCCCAGACTGGAGTGATGCTGGATACAGGGATGTATCAAACCAAAGGAAAACCTGTCAGAGGTACAGCTCAAAAGCTGCTCTTGCCCTTGCAACGTGAAGCTCCAAATCCAGAGTGACTCCAAATCAAAGATGCTGCCCACAATCAACGTGGCTGCAGGTTGGGTGACTCCACTTCAGCTGAGACCTGCTGAGACCAATCTCCATCACAAGGGAGAAAGTGGGGCTGCACCCTCTGTGCTGCTGGAGTGGGAATAATGAGGAAAACAGAGCAAAAACTGAAGGCACAAACAGCCACCTCCTCAAACTCGTGTGGTATTAAAGCAGAGAGAAAGCCTTTTGCAGAGGCAATTACACAAATGGACGCCTGGGTTGAGAGCTGAGCCTGACCTGCAGCTCTCAGGGATGGGCAGACATCGTTATTAAAGCTCATCAGGGCAGACCCCGTGCTGTGGAGGCCAGCTGAAAACATCAGAAAGATATTTACTATTTGACTTTGCTCCATATGTCATAAAAGGGAGAAATAAAATAACTCAGCATCAGGACAGTCTTTTGGGTGGTAGCAGAGCACTGATTGGCACTGGGGGTTTAATAGGGAGGTGACCCAGAGGGTTTGGACAGAAGGGAATGGCTCCTTCTTCACATGCAGTGATGAACCACATCGTGAGGTTTTATTTTTATTGTGGCTAGCCCAAAAATTAATAATCTAAAATGATCGTAGGAGGTTATTTTACCAGGGAAGAAAGAGGTATGTGGGATTTAGACAAACTGTCAAATCTTCTCTAAGAGAAAGAATGTAATTTCTCAGCAGCTTCGTCTAGGCCACCCTTGGAGGATCTTGCTTTTCAGTTTCCCTTTTTTTTTTTTTTTTTTTTTTTTTTTTTTTTTTTTTTTTTTTTTTTTTTTTTTTTTTTGTCTAGACTTGATCAGTTCTGTAACACACACATTCATTTCCCTCTCCCCTTCCAAATAATCTGCTAGTGACTGACATTTCAGTGGAGTGCCATCTTACTGGCATCATAAATGAAAATTATCAGCATTCTTAGAAGGGGTGGTCGTCTTCTGAGATTCTTGGAATTCAAGTTGAAGATGAAAAGAAATTTTTTTATTTTAAACCTGCAGAACTTAGGGGTTTTTTCCCCTAACAGATGCTCTATGCAAATGTTGAAATAAGTGTATTAATATCAAGCTCAGCCATCTGCCTAAATAATTTCTCAGGGAAAAAAAAAATGCAGCATAAGAAACATGAAAAATTAAAGCTGGGTAGCAGATTTAAACAGGGTATGTCCTGTCAGGCTGCATGGATTAATAGATGAGGCAGCCAGGGCACAGAGCAGCCCCAAATCCAGCAGAACTGGTGGTTTTTCCAGCTCATGCTGCACCCTGCAAGATCTCCCTCTATCCCAGTAGTTTCAATTCCTGCAAGGCCAGGCTGCTGCTCAGTTTTCCAGAGGGTGAAGGGCCTGATCCAGCACCCAAAGGTGGTCAGGTCAGCTTCCACCCCAGGCTCCCATTGGAGCTGATGAGGAGATGCAGGTGCTCAGAGGATGTGAATCATCTGCCCTGCTTTGGGATGGGCTGAATCATATCCTGGGCTCTTGGGAAGCAGTGGGGGAAAGGAGCCTTCCAAATATCCCAGCCTTGCTGCTCAGTGGGAGGAGGGAGATTAGAGCCCAGTGGGTGCCCTGGAGGATGTGGAGAACAAACCTTCTCCAGGAGTGAGGCTGGAGGCTGTGCTGCCTTTCTCTGTGCCAGGGCCCTGCCTGCCTGTAGGGATCCTCCATCCTCGAGTGGGCCATGGCAGTGATCCATCCAAATCTCCATATTTTACCCCCAAAGCTGTTGGGTGCCCACCTCCAGGTGCTACAGGAGTGCAGGGGGGGCAGCCCTGCCTGCAGGGAGGGTGTGGGGCACTGCTCACACCAGGCAAACCCGCAGCAAGGCAAGGCTTCCTTAAAAACCATCACCTGCCCTTTCCAGCTCTAAAAAGAGGAGCTGCTGATGGAGCCCCTTGGAAGCTGCAGAGCCTGGGGGTCTGTGAGCACCCTGGGGCAACAGATCCCCTGAACTGGTGCCTGCACTCCTCAGGGCACCTTCTTCCCATCCCTGCCTCGAGTGCTGGTGTCTCCCAGTGGGAAGAGCTGGAGGAGTGGCACTGCCCTCTCCAAGCACCATTTTCCTATTCCCAGTGTGCCTCCCTCCTCATCCTAAGGTTCAGCATCAGGCCCTTGTCTGAACTCCTCCTCAAAGTGAGGATGGGGACAAATGTATCAGGCAAGGCAATAAGGGAGATGGACTGACTTCCAAAAATCCTTTCTCTCTCCAGAGATGGGAGGAAAGAACAAACAAACAAGATGACTTTTCCCCCAGTGTCCTCTTCAAAAATTCCCCCTTACAGAAGATTTAGGGGATGAGCAGTGACCATAAGCAGCCTGTGAGTTGCAGGGTCTCACCCAGCCTCACACCAGCCATGGTGGGGCCTTGGGAAGGCTGAGCTGAAACAGAGACTGGACAGAGCTGGAGAATAAAGGAGATATTCATTGAAAGGCCTTCAGGATACACCTTGGGCAGGACAAGAGCCTGGCCAGGGCTACACCCAAGGTGGACCCAAAATGGTCACAAAATGGCTGACCAGTCACAAGACCTTACATTTTTATAAGTTTTAGTCCATTTGCATATTGGGGTTTAATTGTCCCATTACAGCTTCAGGTTGAGAGGTCTCATCCTTCTTGTTTTCTCTCTTCAGCCCACCATTGTTTGTGCTTTTGGGCCTGAAAGTTGTCTTTGGTCTCCAGTAGGAAAAGAATTTGTTTTGTCTCCCTGCTCTGTGCAGAGCTGAGTGACACTGACTGTGAGGCTCAGAACTGCACCTATGCAGCACAGAATGTGAAAAACATGAAAGCTAAAACATAAGGCATCAGTGGGAGGGGATGGTGGGATGAACCCCTTGCCCACAGTGCCCCAGCAGAGATGCCTATACCCTGCCCAGCCCATTGCAACAATCTGTTTATTCCAGCTCTCGATTGGGTTTTTACACTAAAAAACAAAGCTGATTCAGGGGGTGTGAGAGTGGAGCTCAGCATCAGGACATGGGTGGTGGAGACAAAGCCAGCCTTGGTGGCCAGCTCCCTGCCAGGAGTTTTATAGTTAGTGTTTAATCCAAAGGAGAAATTTTCTGTACATTTCTGGGCAGATTGGACACAGCATTCAGGAGGTTAATGAGGCACTAAGGAACTCCACTGGGCTTGGCTCCCAGGTTGTTTTTTTCCAGCTTATTTTGGATCATAGTTCCCAAAACATCCATCTACTCTCAAAGCCCAGGCAGTTCTGCAGGGGGATGGTGTCCTTGGCTCTCTTTGGGGACAATGCTGTTTTCCCATGTAGAGGTCAGCCTGTACCCAACATTTTTACCTGACTGACCTTCCTGCTGTCCCAAACAGGGCTGCAGTGTCCTGCCTACACATTGAGAGTGACACTGGGCACCTCCTGTGGGGGAATTAACTGTTCTGGGACAGCACACATGTAGTGGATCAGGCTGTGGATGATCACAGGAGCCCTGGATCCAGCCCTGGTCTTGGTTATGTGACACACACACAGCAGATGTGCTTTTAAGACAGAGGCAAAAGCCCTTAAAAGCCAAGATTAAAAGGCTCTTCCAGGACTCTCCAATGCAGTGAGCTACAGCACCATCCTCAGCAAAATGGAGCTGTAATTGCTGACCAGCCCCTGCTCCTCAATTCCCGGTGCCAAGGGCAGAGCAGAGACCCATGGACCTTGTTGAGGTTAGAACTGACTGGATTTGCAGTCACTCAGCCCATTAATTACCAAAATACCAAGGCACAGTCCTGTCCACCTCTGGGTGACCCTCACCTGTGGTGAGATCTCACCCTCCAGAGGGAGGTGGAAGCTCCTCTCTCCCAGAAAGAGAAGAAACAAAGAGGGTTTGAGAGATGAGAGCCCACGCAGGGGCCCCAGTGCTGTGCCTCCAGCTGGAAAGTGAGTCCCAGCCACATGTGCTGTCTTCCCCTGTGGCACCTGCCCTGCAGAAAGCCCCATGCCACCTTCTTTGCTTTCAGCTGCAGAGCTCTGGGGTGAGGAACACCAGAGATCAGGGAGGCGAGAGGAGCAGCAGGGAGCAGCTTTTATTTACTGCAAACATAGAGAATGGGGAAAAGATGAAGCTTTCCTGCCCAAGGAAATTTTTTTATTAATTTCTGGGGGATGCGAGGTGGACGATTAAAGAATCTCCCACCCTGTGTGCAAAGGAGATGAGCACTCACGTCTCACCCTCTGGGCAAACCTCAATGCAGGCAATCAGTTGTCATTCAAAACCATCCCTGGGGTTTCCCTTGCACCTGGAGCCCCTTGCCTCATCCCAAACTTTTTCTCATTTACCCCAGCACAGACAAGAGTGATTGCTCATGAGATAACAGCATGACCCAGGAGACTCAGCCTCTGTCTGCAAAGTCATGTAAAAAATCTCCTCTGTGCACTGTGGTTAAACCAAATCACCCTGGGCTCAGACAGAACTGGATTTTATCAAATATTAAGCAAGTGAATATCATTTTTTCCCCTCATTTGGGGCTTTCTTGATTTCTGGCCATACAGATCTGTTTCTCTTCCATTAGGGTAGGGAAGAAGATGCCTAAAATCAGTGCAAAAAGCCCTGAGAAAGAGATTTGTTTCAGTGCCAAAGCTGTCACAGGGTTTGTCCCACTCACCCCAGATTCTCACCATGGAGCCCTGGTGTTGCTCAATGGGTCAGCATTACTCCTATGAGTCATTTTGAATCCATTTTCCTGGAGGACAGGCAAGGCCTGCCAGGCTGGAAGCAGGAGAGCACACACAGAGCAGCCCACAGGACCAAACATCTCTTCTAGCATCATCAGCAAGTGACAGATTTTTGGTTGCTGCCCTGTTTTCTCTCTCTCCATCACCCCTTTTCCAGCATGGCTCCAGTCCTTTTGCTCTGTGTTTCATTGCATGCAGGGTTTCATTAAAAGAAAAATAAAAAAGCACATTTTACGCCACTCCACACATGTAAAAATAGAAAAGGGAGCCTTGAACAGAAGCTGCATTATGTTTGGAGCAGGTTCCTCCTGCCAGGCGTGACGTGATGCTCCTTCCCAAGCCTTGGCATGTTTCAGGAAGGGTTCATCCTTCCTGCAGGCACTCGGGGTAGCTGGGGCCAGAAACCCGACAGCTCCACTCACAAATTCCTGTGCAAACCTCGCAGGCAGCCAGCCAGGGCATGAATCACAACCCAGGTTCAGGCTTCCGGTGGGATTGAGGCTATTTTTGTCCCCTTTTGGCTAATCCAAAAGAGGAGGTGTCCTACTGCCTCTGATTTAGCCTCTTGAGGATAGATCCCTTTGTCTGTGGCTTCCAAAGACTTTAGAGATTCGAGTGGGTGGGTTTATTATCCCAGTAAGGGGTAGATTCAACCAGGCATGTTTAAATCCAGCCCATCACAAGGTGACCATGAAGACCACAAGCAGCATAAAATATTTTCTATCTTGGGCTCACAGTCCCTAAAGTCCCCAAGTCCTGAGGGGTGTGACAACCTGTCTAGGTCTGACTGTGGACACCTGTGGATGCCACTGGGTGCTCAGTGGGCAAGGTCAGGGGCTTCTGGAGGTGTGACTCCCCTGGCATCTTTTGGGCATTCACAAGATCTTCATGGCCTGGCAAAGAGGGTTGAGATGATGAAATCCCACCAGAACATCACTCTCCCTGTGCCTGGGGGAGGCAGATGGAGGTGACAAGGAGACACCCTGGCACCAGCTGGGTGCTCTCATCCCCAGGCAAGAGAACTGACTGACCCAGTGACAGCACCTTTGCAGAGCCCAGTGCAAAGGAGAAAAAGGAGGGAAAGGAAACACAGGCAGCAAAATATCTCAGCAGAGCTCTGGACTTTTGAGCATACAAACTGTTAGGGCATTCCTGAGCACTTGGGTGCATAAATATTAAATAAGCTGCAGCGAGGAGGAGAGAGATGCCTGTGCTGTTGGCAGCCTGGGGTGGGGAACAGGGTCTTGGCCATTCCAACATCCCAACACGGCCTTGGAGCAGGCACAGAAGGACCCAGGGCAGCTCTGAGCAGCCCTCGGGGGGCTCTGCTGTCACACAGCAGCTCCTTGACAGAGGCTGGCCCCGAGGTTCCCTGCTTGTTGTCCAGCCTGCTGAGACTCTTAGCAAATCCCATGTAGCTAATTACGCTCTGGTTCGATGCCTCATAGCCTCTGGTGCTGTTTCTTATGTTAATTAGCAGTACCCAGCAGGGAGAGCACGTCCCCACCACATCTTGCTTCCCCCTGGCCACGGGTGAGGGAGGGAGGCTGCTGGTGGGAGCTCTGCTCCTCGTCCCTCAAAAATGAGAGGGTGGGACACACTCCACCACACAGCCAGGCTTGCTGCAGACATCCTCTTATGGCACCAGGAGCAACTGGTAGAAAATGTCCCTTGTCAGGGCCTTGCACCCAGCAGGAAAACCCATGGGAGGGGGTATGGTGTGGGCAGCTGGCTGGAGGAGGAACAGACATCCCTTCTCCTTAGGCCAAGACTCCTGGCCTGGTTCCCTATGGCATTACACCTGGCAGGGTTTCCTGTGGGCTGAGTGTCTCACAGCAGCTTTAGGGACCTGTCTGTGCATTAATTTAGTCCAGATCAATCCTCTCCTGGGCCTGTGAGGGCCAGCTCAGCTGGCAGCATCTGAAGCCCCTTGACAGCACATGAAATCTAAGCAGCAATTCTGCAGGCACAGGTAGGGGACAAGCAGCCACTGAGTTCGCTGCAAAACCATTAAATCTTGGCTTGGGAGGAGGAGACTGGAGGCAGACAATCTCCAGCTGGCATGATCCCAGCTGTGCCTTGGCACTGAGCACACAGCCCATGGCACGGGGAGGGCTGCAAACAGCGGCAGCTGTGGAACAGAGGTGCCTGAAGCCCAGGTGGGATGAAGAGCCAGCAGAGTGAGAGTGGGTCTAGGCTGCTGCAAGCTCACCTGCAGAGATGTCTCCTGGATGGTCAGAAGGAGCTGGGTGCACGTCATGGGGCACCTGCAGCCAGCACTGCTCCTCTTTGGGCCAGGAGGTGGTCAGGAGCCAGGGCTCAGACCCAGGTCACTGGCTGATCACCTCAGGCTGTGCCCTTATTTCCAGAGCAGAGGATGTGAGGGGAAGTGTGTGACGGTGGTGCCTGGCCCCAGAAAGTCCTGGGGAGGCAGAACGGACCTGCAGAATGCCAGACTGTGGAGCAGTGTTGCAATGAAAGCTGGAGAGCAGCAGGGCAGGGAGCACTGGCCTGGACCCTCCTCTCCTCATCAAGAGAAGACCATCCCCAACATGTGACCAGAAACCTGTGTGTGTCCCCTCGGTCAGCAAAGGCAAGGCAGGGTCCTTCCCTCCAAACCACTCCTCTCATGAGGGTCTGCAGTGACCTGATTGTTTTATACCTGCTAAAATCCAGCCAGACAGCTCCTGGGGTCCTGCATGGTGAAAAAAACCCCAAACTGCAGCTGGGTTAAACCCGGGGACACCCCCAGGCAGGCGAAACACGGGGAGCTGCTGGGACATCCCCTGGCTGGCAAAGGTGCCAGCTCCTGCCCTGGCTCCCTCTCTGTCTGGCTCAGAAAGCTGCCGTTGTTGCCTCTGTTCACCCCACCCCACCAATTCCTTTTCTTTTCTCCTTGGATTAAACAAACCCCGCGGTGTTTCCAGCATGACTAATTCCATAATGACAGCAATATCCCCTGCCTCCCGTGCAGCCCAGGAAGGTGCCAAGCACCATTAACGTGCTGGTACACATTGCTATTGCACAATCAGCTGGATCTTCCTGGGGGAAAATGAGCTGAATTAGACACTCTCCTTTGCTGGAATCGCAGGGACCAATGGGGATTTCCACGAGAGAGATGGTTATAAAAGGAAAATACATATGATGCTGCCTTGAGAAGCTGCTGTTGTCTGACAAATGCCAAAAAGGAGCCTGTATCTCTCTCTGACACACATTCTTGTGGCTGTGAAAGTGAAGGGGCTCTTTTCTTCAGTCCTCCCATGCTCCATGTGCTGCTGCTCTCACCCTCTGTGTGCTTCTGCTCATTTCTTCACTCGGGGGATGAACCTGTGGCAAAGGCTGCAGCAGGGTTTCTTCAGCCCTGCTTGGGCTGAGCTGAGCTGACATGTGCCCCATGGATGTTGTGTTCCTCAGCCTGGCATGCCAAAGGAAAGCCTGGGACCACACCTGGAGAGGCTGAGCACAAGCCACAGACTCCTGGTGAGGTCTCAGCACGGTGCCCTGCCCCTCAGACACCCCAGCTGTGCAAGGAGGGGTGGTGATGGGATCTGGTGTGTGGCATTTGGCTGTCACACACCAGAGGAAAGGACTGGCATAGTCTCTATCTCATTATCCCAGAGTGATTTTGGACAAGCAACCAGGTAAAGGACTGAATTCATTATTCTGCTTTGGCAAGGAAGACGCTGCCCATGAAGCCTCATTACTGATGCATTGCCTTGGAAATGTGTGGCAGGAGGGAGGAAATCTCACCTGCAGTACTTCCAGCGTAATTCCCTCCTTTGTGCCCGAAATTAAAAGCCAATGACTGGAAATGCAGCCGAGAAAAGCTTTAACTTGCAGCGGTTAAGTGTTGAAAACTGACACACCTGATGATGGATAGTGAAACATCTCTTTAATTTCACTGCTCCTGCCAGCAATAACAGCCTTTGTTGGCTCTGATCTCTGTGCTGGCTCTCCTGAATCGGGGACAGGCAATTCCCCATCCCTTCCTCCGGAGATTCAAGCCCCTGGGTGCAGCCCTAGGCCAACATTCCCATTTATCCCTCTTTCCTCCTCTGCTAGATTTCCCTGACTTGGAAGCACTAACCCCTGCCCGGCGTGTAGGAATGTTCCAGATGACTCTGTTTATTATTAATAAGTTTCTATACATGTGTGAAAGTCCCTGCAGCTCCCTGCTAAACGAACCTCCGGAGGCAGATTTTGTACTGCTTCCCTTGGCTGCCTTTCCCCCCTCTCTGCAGAGCACAACACCAACGGGTGTTTCCAGCAGCATGTAGGGGCTGAGGAGCAAAGAAGAATCAAATCAGCTTTTGGGAGCTTTGTTTGGTTGTGACCAAAGGTGTTTTCTGAGTGATGGCTGAGCTGTGAATTGGGAGTGTCACCTGCATTGCTGCCTGCCCACCACAGCTATTGTTTGTAGCCTCAAGAGTTGTTGGCTCACCTCAGTTTTGTTTGGGAGATGAATGTTGGTTAGGACATCATCCAAGCCAACCCAACGCTCCTGTTTAATAAGATCATTCTGTGGTTGTCAAATGCTTGTTGAAGAACCCTGCAGTGTTTTGTAAATATGATACATAGAATCATAGAATCATGGACAGGTTTGTGATGGAAGGAACCTTAAAGATCATCCAGTTCCATCCCCTGCCAGGGGCAGGGACACCTTCCCTTATCCCAGGTTGTTCCAAGTCCCATCCAACCTGGACACTTCCAGGGATAAGGCTTCAACAGCATGCCTCAGCAGTGCCTCACCACCCTCACAGGGAAGAATTTCTTCCTCACATCCGGTTAAATCCACCCTCTTTCACCTTAAAGCCATTAATGAATCTCCCCATCTTACAGAGAGGAGCCAGTGAAAGGCAGAATGAGTGACCCAAGGTCAGAGCTGGGATGAGAGCTGCAATCACAGCACGGTCCCTTTCCTGGTGATTCATATCAAAAACAGGGGGACAAGAAGGTTTTTAGCAAAATCTTTTGTCTTCCTGAGGAAACAGCAGCCTTCCCAGGTTATCACCAAGGCCTTTATTTTTTATTACTCTTATCTCAGCCAGGCTGGATGAATTGTCCTCCAGTGTAAGCACCAGTGCTGCCCACGCTACTGTCAGGCAGCTTTGATCCACAGCACAGCAGTTACCCAGAAGGAACTGAGGGAAGAGCTCTCAGTTTTCTCTCCCATAAACAGGTTTTCCTCAAGTTTTGGCTCACACACACCCAGAGGGCCAACACTGTGTGTTCCTGACATTCACTTCCACAGCTCCTGAGCTGGACTCGCGTTGTGGATGTAAAATCCCAGCTGGGTTTGGGTAGGCACGTTTACACCCTCACCTGTTGAAGGAGGGGATGGTTAACAAGATGGTTGTTTGGACAATGGCAGGTGGTTCTCACACAGGCAAACCCCTTCCCTCTCACAAATGGCCCATCACAGGAAATTGGATTGACCTCCACTTTATTTATCGTCACCATCTCTTGCTCTGCTTTGTCAGAGACTGATGACTGCTCCCAGTGTTTGCCATCCACCCAGACCTCGAGGAATACTATAAGGCTCTTTGGAGAGATGCAATCACAGAGCTGTGGGCAGCTGGCCAGATTAATTCCTGATTACAGTGTAGAATATATGGCCAGTGATTTCTCAAATCCCACAATCAGCTGTTTTAGGCAGCCATAAAATATAATACTGCTCATATAATGACTAAAATCCATCTACAACACCAGAAGGATTTAGTTCCTTCTCCTAGGGTCTGCTCTCCATTCTTCTGACCTTCTTCACACTCTTTTGGGTTGAAATCCCCCTCCTTCTCCCCAAGGGACCCTCATGCAGCATTCAGGATGAAAACTTCCAAGCTTCCCATAAACACGATGGAAACATTCTCCTGATTTTGAAAGCCAGAGAAATCAGTGGTTTTCTGGCACATTTTTCTGCTGCTTCTTGCTGACTTTGTCACACTTTGTGGGCTTGCTTAGATGAGCAATTAATTGGTCGAGGCAGGATTGCCTGGGAAAAGTCAAGTGAGAAATGCCTTTCATAGAACATCAAGCTGGATTCAGTATTCAAAATCATGGGAGAAGTGCTGTCACAGGACATACTTGCACGGTAAGCCAAAGGAAATTAAAAAAAAAGTGATGAAGATGAACACTGAAGTGAACTGGTTTGTACTGGCCAGCTCTGGTGGAGGGAGATCCTCTCCAGAACCTGAAATATCAGTGCTACAGCCACCTCTGCAACCTGCTCTGTGCTGTTGGACCCCTCAAAGTCCTGAAGGAGTTGAAGACCTAAAATCTCCCTTGGTGTCCTGTCCTAGGGGCTGCCTTTGGCAGTCAGACCTGTTCCCAAAGGATTACACCCCAACCCACCCCAACCCAGCAGCTCCCCCGTGCAGGAGCTGTTGTTGCTCTGACCAGCCCATGGCTCTCTCTCAGGAAGTCTCCCCCAAACTGTGGCCACTCAAAGCCCCTCTCAGCCTGCTGGCACTGCTCAGTGTCCCCACTGCAGCTGTGGTGGCACCCTGCCCACCCACAGGCATCGTGCCTGTGTCCCCAGCCCCACTGCCAGCCTGCTCACCAGGGCAGGGATCCCTTTGTGGCCCCTCCAGCAGATCTGCATTCCATGCCAGTGGCAAGAGAGGCTTTCTGAGGCCTCTCCTTCCCTCTCTGCCCCTCTTTCAGCATGCAGGATGCTCACACAAAGGAGGAAGCATCTGTGTGGTTTGGAGGGAAGCAGCGTGGCTGCGCTTTCGGACACCTCCGTCGCCTGACACCTTCCCTACCTCTCCTATCCTTTTATTCCTGTGTGTGGTGGAGGAGCAAAACCTCTCTGCAAGCCTGGCTTATTTTTAGAAGGCTGCACAGCCAGAGACACCCTTTCACTAGCCAAAGTAAGAGGACACCAAATGGTCCTGACCTTTCTGTCCAAGGCCCCATGTCGGGCCCGAGCACTGAGCAGAGCGCAGGGTGGAAGCAGGGAAGGAAGGAATTTGTGTGTGTTTGCTTGGCCGGCTGCCCTCGCCTGGGGTTCGAGTTTATATAAAGAAGATGAGGACACTGCACAGGGATGAAGGTTTGTTGGCCATCACAGGGCTCGGAAGCTCTGCTGACAAGGTCATGGGCTTGAAAACGCCTTCAAAACCCTCCCCAGCAGATCTCTTGGAAGTGCTTCTCCTCATCTCTCCCAGGTGCCAACCTGAGCATGCACAGGGACTCCACCTAGAGCCTGTGATTTTTTTCTCTGTGTTCTTATGACAACCCAGTGCTGCAGCAGGGGCTTGATGCAGTTCCTCATGCATCTGAGCCACTATTTGAAAAAAAAAAGATAAGGAAATAGCAAGTGATTGATCCCTGCTTGCAGATGGGAGTCCTGAGAGGCTGAGAAAAGGAATCCCAGATTTGCTCTGCCTTGTGTAGACCCTCAGATGTCTTTCCCTTTATTTAAATCCAGTCTCATCAGGCTTGGTGCTGTGACCATTTCCCTGGGGAGCCTGTTCAGTGCTCCATCACCCTCTGGGGGAAGAACCTTTTCTAATATCCAACCTAAAGCTCTCTCCATCCAGCTCCAGCCATTCCCTCAGGTGCTGTCACTGTTCAGAGGAGAGATCAGTGCCTGCCCCTCCTCTTCTCCTCATGAGGAAGCTGCAGACCTTGATGAGCTCAGATCTGGTCCCTGCTTTTGCAACGGATTTCGGAAATAAACCACCTGCCTTCCTCTGTCCCTTGGATTCACAGTGGCACTGTTCCAGTTAAAATGATGCTTCCTGTGCACAGAGCAGGGTCCTGCAGGGTTCACTGCTACATAAACATTAAAAAAAAGGAAAACTCTGCCCCCAACAAACTTGCAAGATGATTTTAAGACAGGAGTGAGCACACAAGTGCAGACGAGCTGGGTAACGAGAAGCCTGCTGTGCATTTTCCCCTGGCTTTGTAACCTCTTCACCCACCCAAGCCCAGCAGGGAGCACACAGACCACGGGCACAGCAAAGGGCTCAGATGTGTTCTGCAGCATGGATAATTGATAAAAAACATCCTTCTCTCAGCCCCAGCCCTGGCTTGGATGTGACAGCCACGCCAAGGAGGCCTTTAACGTGCCTGGAGCTGCTGCAGACAATGGGGAGGCCAGATTCCCGCGAGGGCAGCAGGAGAAGAGGAGGAGTTGCTGCTTCATGACCCATCAGCTCTCCAGAGCATAAGGATGCCTTTGTTTGCTTCTCCTTCAGCCTCCTGCTACCCAGAGCGGGAGAGGCAGGAGACGGCAGAAACCTGGGATTTTCAAACATTTTCTGAGTCAGATGCAGCGGGAGAGGGGGAGGAAAGCATTCCCACACCCAGCCAGGCTGAAACAAACAGGCAGAGCCTGCCTTGGCCCAGAGCAGACACCTTGCCTGAAAAACACCAGTGCCTGTGCAAACCATAAGAGTTTTGAGGGTCTGTTTGTTTATCTCCCCCAAAATCCATCAAAATCCTTGCCTGGGGGTGGCGTCACCCAGGGCCTCGTGTTAGTGGGGTGTCATGATGGGGGCTGAAAGTTTTCCTCCTGGCAGCCAGGGATGTGCAAAATGTTTGGCTGCAATTTGCCCAGCCTACCCCAGCCCCGACCTCAGGGTGTCTCCTCATCCTACTGTTCCCTCCCCAGATGGAAAAGTTTTCCAGCCCCAGGATCTGCTCTGAGAGAGAGGCTCCCCAATAGGTTTACTCAGGGGTTTGTCAACTTGGGAATTTTTTTCCACCCCCCAAATTATTTCAGAGAGAAGTTTTAAATTACAGCATCTGCCCCTCCCTCCTTTTCCTCCTGTGCAAATGTTGTATGGGACTGGAATTACCTGAAGGTTGGGTTTCCATCCAAACATCAGCAGGAGGAAGGCTGAAATGCCATTCATTATCTCCAATTGATTTTCTTTATCAGGTATAAGGGAGCAACTGGAAGCCAAACAGACGTGTGGGTAAATATGTTCAAAGGGGCTGCTATCATTTAATTGGTGAAATGATAAAGAGCTTTAGCATGAGGTGAAGCTGGCACAGAACTCCAGGACTCTTTTCCCAGGTCAGGAGGAAAAGCTGAGGACAACTGCACTGACTTTGGCTCAACCCAGTCAAATATTGCAATGATTGTTTTTAACTTGCAGTCAGCTTGAAGGCAGCAAAAGCAGCTCCAAACCTGAAGGAAAGGATCACATGCCTGAAATCCTGCCTGATTTTTTTTTTCCAACTATATCATCTAGTCTAATAAAAGACAATAACTCCTCCTCCCAACCTTGCCTTGCTCAGAGCCTGAAAACATCAGAGCTCCAACAATTCTCCTGTAACAAAGGGAATGAGTCATTCATCAAAGCATGCATTTGGAGAAAAAAAAAATCTGCATATTCATTTATTCTGGTATTTAGCTAAAAAAGATTTGGTTTACCTGTAGAAAATAATATTAAAAAAAAATTAAAAAACAACACCCCCCCCCCCCAAAGCCTAATCAACGGCTCTTGAAATTCAAAATCAGGGTGCAAATGGCTAAAAGATAGTTTTGGGCATAAATAACATAATTTTTCAGGCTTAAGTAGAATAGTGGGAACAAAGGACTTGCTGAAGGATTGCAGCTAGAGCAAGATCTGGGGAAATCATTTCAACAGACAGATGGGTGGAAGGACACCCAAGTGTCAGGAAAAGGCACCCAAAACCTGACAATATCCAGATTTCCTGAGCTCACTGGGCAATGAGGAAGCTGCTGCCGTGTCATACTGCACATAGGGATTGTCTGCATACAAAAAAAACAGAGAAAGCCACGTGGCTTTGAGACATTTTCTGGAGTGACGGAGATGTGGTGACCACAAGGTGGGCACATTGTCAGCTGCAGGCTTTTAACAACACTCCAAAACCCCTTTTAAAAATGGTCTCTAGTCTACAAAGCAAGCAGAATCTCTGGCTTCAAAGACGTTTCCCAGGATCTTCATAAAGCTTTTTTTTTTTTTTAAAGTGGGATCTGTGCTGGTTTGTACCTCTAAGCACTGGGAGGTGCTCCCAGGGCCAGCAGAGCCTGGGGTTGCAGCAGTGCAGAGCATCCCTCCTCCAAGCTGAGGCTGCTGCTGTCGGAACAAGGTGTCTGTGCCCCAGCACCTGAAGAATAGTGGGGTTTTGGTAGCTTCAGTGAATCTTAATTGCACCCATCCAAAAGTAGTGACCTCAGCCCCTGCTAGCCATAAAACACTGCTCACTGTTTGGGCTTAATGGTGTGTGGCCTGCCAAGGAATCTTTTTTCTCTCCCTTTCAGAGACAATCTGTGGGAATTTATTGGCTTTTTAAAGCTGTCTGATCTTTCACTGAAGGAAACTAATGGAATATCAATGACACCAGGTATTTGTCACAAGTATCATTTATGGAGGAAATATGGGCCTGGCTCAGAAGGGCTCTCCTGCACATGGTTAACCAATTCCACACACAGGAATGCAGCAGCTGGGATCAAACCCAGGCTTCTCTGTGGCTGCAGGCTTATCAGCCACTACCAAACACAGAAAAGCAAGGAGCATTCCTAATTCAGTTGACTAATTCAATTTAAAACCCCGATGAGGACAAGACAGCTTGAATTTTCATGGGAGCTTTAATTTAGGACGACACCTTTGCAGCTGGAAGGAAGAGCCTTTGGTTGATTTTAAGCACTTTTTCAAAATAACAGGTAAAAAATATTTTTAAAGAGATGAAAATATTCCTTTTCCTATTTTTTATTGGCATCTCCGTTTTTTTAGGCTCTGACTTTTCACTGAGCTACACCCTGTTTGGGGAAAGGTCTGCTCTTTTCTCATCTCTTTTTCTGACAGGTTAAGAGTTACCTAAAAGAAAATGATGCCTCAGAAGTGTTGTGACACTGATGTGAGGTTTCAGTTTTTAACAGAAAAAAAGAGCTTTATACAAAGGCTGCATCCTTATGGGGTCATCCAGCACTTCTGGAGGACTCGAGCCTCCTGTGCTGAGGTTTCACCCCACAGGGCAGCATCAGAGCCGTGATCACCTCCCCAAAATCTGAGATTTGCAAACATCCCACACTTAAACTCTGGTTTTTGGGACACAAATCTCCTTTCAGGTTTTCTCACCAGCTTTAAATCCAGCTTGAGTTCTCAGAATGAGAAGTCTGTGCCCACTGTGCCCAGTGATGAGCCTTTTTCTGCAACAGGGTGGAAAAACTGCTCTTCAAACATGAAATGTGCCAGGAAGGAACAAGCAACACGGCTCATTACTCAAATTTTTCAGAACGGGGTTTGAATAACAGAGGGGACGGTGGCAAAGGGAAAAAAAAAAAAGACCACTTTTGTGCTCAAAGACAGGAGAAATGTTTAAGTACCCGAAGCTTCGTGTTAAATTAGTGCAAAACACGGTGATTTGCTGCAGGGTTTGAATTTCAGCTCCTGCAAACCTCTCCCAGGGGAGAAGTGAAAGGGAAAGCGCAGGTCCCGGGTCTGAAAGCAGTGAATAAATTAAGCCCGGGATCCTTTAACCCCAGGAGTGTGTCAGGAGAAGCCTCCGTGGGACGGCGGAGGGAATTTCCCGCAGAGCTTTGACAGCACAATTAGCACAGCACAATTAGCAGCGGGCTTGATCCGGCAGGGAATGAGAGCAGGGCGAGCGTACCCGGGGGGGATTGTTTGTCTGCTCGTCTGCCACTGAGCTGCAGAAGCTTCTGCTGCCTATATCCCCTTAGACCTGGCTTAAACCATGGTGCTCTGTCCCGCAAATCCAACCCCTGGGCTCGCAGCCCTCCAACATCCCACAAGGATTGCTCCTGCCTTGCTCTGTGAGCTCCCGGGGCTTGTCCACCTTCAGGGCAAACGGGTCAGGGATGGCTCAACACCTGCGAGCCCTTTAGTTCCTCTGTTCCATCAAAGCTTCTGAGAAATGAGCCGGAAATTAGGGTGAAAAGAAGGTTCAAAATGTAATTTTAAAAAAATGCTGTGGGCATGTTGCGTGGGTTCCGTGGAGTGATGTTTGTGGAGCAATCCCTAAATCCGAGCCCAGCAGTGCTGCAGGTTCACATCTGAGCTGTCTCTGGATCTGGATCTGTCTGCAGAACATGCTGGCAGCTCCTGGAACATAGAGCAAGGGAGAGGGAGGAAGAGAGAGAGCAAGAGGGAGACGTGCTGCAGATACTTGTACACCAGAACATCACATGAACATGTTTAGTATTTTTCCAGAGGAAAATATTATCCAAGAGACATAATTATATCTTAGGTTCCTTTTTTTTTTTTTTTTTTTTTTTTTAAGAGGGCTTTTTAAGCAGTTGTTTTGTTTCATTCTTCTCCTTTTTCTATTTTCGAATTACAGCATTTGCAGGAACAGGAGGAGGATGACAGTTAACACAGGAGAGGAGCCACGGGTGCCTGAGAGGGAGGGAGATGCTGCTGTTCCTTGCCATCCTGTTCTTTGCCATCCCTGGAAGTGTCCAAGGCCAGGCTGGATGGGGCTCTGAGCAACCTGGTCTGCTGGAAGGTGTCCCTGCCCATGGCAGGGGTGTTGGAATGATATGATCTTTAAGGTTCCTTCAAACCTAAATGGTTCTAGGATTCTGTGACTCAAAAGCAGCTAAATTTAGGCCTTGTTCTGCAAGCTGACTCTCCCATGGTAACTCACAAAGGGGTTCTTGCTTGAGGATCTCTCAAAGGACAAGACCTTGGGAAGAGAGAATCTCTTTGAGTTCCCACCATCCCAACATGTCAGGGCTCAAATTTCCTTTGGAACATCCTGAAGAAGGTGATGGAAGCATCTCTGACAAGCTGGGTGTTTTGTAGACCTCTATCCTGCGAGGTGAGATGCTCACCCACAGTCACCATTGGTGATGCTCACCCTCTTCCCAGTCATCACTTGGAATCATTTTGTGCTGCTCCACTGGCTCAGGGCCACAGCTGGATGCCAGGGGAGCTGGGAACACCGCACATTTTCACACACAGAAGTGCCCGAAGGCATTTAAGATAGCAAACTCACTCCTTCTAGGCTGTCACCACAGTAACAGGGGGCTTCCCAAAAATAATCAACGAAACAATTCCAAGCTGCTCACTTGTCACCTTGGAATTAGCAGCTACTCAACATTTTGGCTGAGAAATTAAATATCTGACAGGAATTGGTAGTGGGTGTTTCAGAGGGGAGTTTTACAGGAGGCACCTTGTCCTTGGTCACCTGTGGAGACCCATGGCAGTGGAGGAGAGATTCCTTCCTTACATGAGGATTCTTTCTGTCCTAAAGCACGAGAACTGGTGACAGCAGACAACCATGAAAGCTCTTATGGGTCATTAAGTCATTGAGGTATAAAAACCTCTATTTACTGTTTGAGATCCCAGCTCTAGCCATTGCCTCCTGTGGCACAGACACCTTCCAAGGAGGAATTTCTCACTGTTTACTCTCTAGGCACAGAGGGGGTGAGGTTTCCAGCAATGATTTTATTGCTCAGCTAACAGCATTAACCTCTTCAGTGAGGATGTGCACCCATCTAGCAATTGTCATTTACTGAAATTAGCTTTGCACTTCAGGATTTGTCAAGTTGCAATTGTACTAAATGCTTTACTGGCTGCAAAGTGACAGTCCTGACACAGCTAATGCCATGACTCTTTGGCCTCAAAGCAGTGTGAGCAGTGTGACCCTTTCTTCTGCTCAAGATTTGCATCTCCTGAGATGTATGTCACTGCCATTTTTAATTTTTTGTTTTAGCAGGACACTTCTTTTTCACATGTTCTAAGAATTTCAAGCTGAGCATGGATCATGTTTTCAAAATCTCTTCCATATTTACAAGGCTCAAAAGCCCTTTTTTTATGTCTGCACTTATTTACTTCACCAAGCATCAGAGTTTGGAGTGGGGAACACAGGACCAGGTATTTTAGGTCTCACAATAAAATCAGGTGAAACACGGTGCAAATAATTTGCAGGGCAGCAGCAAGGACAAAGGACGAAAGTCTTCTCATGCTGTTCTGGAGAGGAGAAACAGCCCAGTGAGGGCAGGGGTTTGGGGCCCAGTCCTTGCTGAAAGAGTAAGATGCCAGCTGGCCCAGAAAATATTTAGTAGCATCAGATCTCCTGTTCCTGCCTGTACAGGCACCTTGTGCTGTCACACAGGATGGGGTTTAGCGTTTGGAGAAGCCACCAGAGAAAAAATCCCATTGATCTTAGCTCAGGAGGTGTTTAGTCCTATCCCTAAATCCATGACACTGTAAATGGCTGGAAGATCCCAGCCCAGATGCCCAGCAAAGAGGTTCTGTTTCCTTTCCAGAAGGCAGCTGCTCTCCAAGTGGCACCTCTGGGATGTGACACTGCTGAAGCTCACCTGGCTGATGAGTATTTGTGATTAATTAAACTCCCACTGCCCTCCTGTTTTCCCTAAAGATGTCCCATTAAGATCCAAGCAACAGCCACAGTCAAGAACGCAAAGACAATTATGCACTGGAATTTAAACAAACCATTAATTACCAAGATGCTCTGGCAGATGATGGCTCCAACAATGCTTATTACAAGAACCTTCATCAAGTTATCTGCTCTTTCATGTGAGCAGAGGCAACAATCTCCACTGAGATGGGAAAAATAATTAAAAACCATACAACAAGATGTTTTATTAATGACATGCATGTCTCCATTGCTCTAAGAAAATTGGGCAATCTGTTCCTACACCACAACTCTCCATCAAGGGTTTGTATTTTCCATCACTTCAATAATGGCTTGCTAAAATGCTACCTAGTTCCCTTGGGTTGGCTTAAAGGAGGAGAGGACAAAGGGAGGGTTTATTTATGAGGGGCATCCATTGAAGAGCAGATCTACAGAACAGAGTGGAAAAGAAAAAAAGCCTTGCAAAGAGGGTCCCTGCTTAACCCATTGGTTTGTAAAGAAGGGGTTCAGCAATGCAATAGCAAAATGCAAAGCGCTTGAAAAAACTATCATTAGGAAAATACTTCCTCAAACAAAAAAAAACCCTACCTTGTTTTTCCTCTACATATCTAGATCTGACCTCAGCTGATCTGGTGTCAAATGTTTCCAGCAGGAGCGGGAGCAGATCCATCAGGGGATTTGCAAGGTTTGGTGAACGTGTGTTCAGTGATGGGCCAGCAGAGCACAGCCCTGGCACACGAAACTCTTTTTCACTGCCCTTCATGGAACGCATGAGGTTGAGGTGCCTGAAAATTGAAACCCTCTCCTAATGTCTGACTAAACCCCCAACAGGACAAGCTTTTCCAGCCTGCTCTGTCAGCTCAGCCCGGTGCTGCCCGAGGACTGCAGGCAGCAGCATCCGCTGCTCCTCCCGCCCTCGGGCCGGCACCAAGGACATGACTCACCTTCCCTCTTCCCACTGAGCTCTCATTTACTTAATCACCACAGATTAAAGCGTGTCTAATGAAGGACAGGCGTTAGATCTGATGAGGACCCGTCTCTTTCCCTGTTCACACACTATGGGGCTGGGCAAGCCCAGTGTCCTTCACCCGGTTTCAGGCTTTCAAACGGAAATGTTTTTGTTCCTTTCCTAATGGAAGTTCAAAGTGCACATTTCACCTTAAAGAAGAGGGTGTAGAAGAACCTATAAAAATACTTTAGATCCCAAACATATTTTAGAGGAAACTTTTCTCTCTGTCACAGATATTTACATGTACAGGCTGGGTTCCAGCAGGGATGGAGAAGCTTAGACTGGGCTGAAAGAAGAATAAAATATTGTAATGAGGGCTACAGAAGGAAACTCACTGGCCACAGGCTCACTGCCCAGCATGATCACAGCTCTGCAACGAGACAAGACAGGACCAGAATCTTCTCTGCAAGGGTTGCTTTGCTCTGCTAACCTGATCCTCGGTGCAGGCACAGCCTCAAGGGCTGTGGCACTGAAATCAGTCCTGCCTCATCCACATCTTGCTGGGTAGCCTTGAGTGAGTCACTCAGCCTCAATCAGCTGCACACTGCACAGCTAGGGAGGCATGGATACTCCTTTTTACTCCACAGACACTCCATCATTTAGCTGATGGAATTGTCAGGGCTCTGTGGTGGCATCCATTGGCTACAAGGTGTGGACACATTTCTGACGTTGGAATAAATAATAATATCAGTATTTGGCTTTTCTCAGATACTTAGTACAAGCAGATCTTGAAGTGCCTTCTAAAAGGTGTACAATTTCATTATTCTTGGTTGGTAAATGGGGCCTTAGCCCAGGCAGGAGTTTCTAGAGACTGCCACAGAGCCTTTCATTCATGTCGTCTTTGAAATTCAGTCAGCAACTGAGTCGCCTCACAGGATCACCCACCAGTGGTTCCTGACTCCCATTCATCAGGACACACTCACAGACGTCTCCCTGACCTCCAGCAGAGCCATGTGCCTGCTTAGGTTACAAACAGGCTTCAGAAGGCATCTGCTGGGCTGGTTCACTGCAGAAGCTCAAGTTTCGCTTCCCAAAATGACGAAACACTTGTTTAACAGTCTTTTAGTTGGATGGAGCCATGGAGTTATTCAACTCTGCCGATGTTTCACCATGAGAAAAGACCAAACAGTTGAGGACTAGGGCTTTTCTTTGATATTTAAATAATGCCAACAGAAGGAGCACTTGCCTAACGCTGAGGTGAACCACGGCATGCCCAGGAGCGTGCAGCACAGTGAGCACCACAGCTGCAACACCCAACACTGTCAGAGTTGTGTTGAAGACCTGCAAAGGGTCTCCTGCTGTAACAGGCCACAACATGAGGTGCCAAGGGCTTCCCACGGGTCTCGCAGCTCCCTCCCAGCACAGGTGGGGTTTGTAGGAGGCAGAACAACCAGCAGTGTCATCTTTCTAGTCAGAGGAGGGATGGCTGCAAGGCCAGGCTGGGAAAGAGGGTGCTGAGAGCACCGTCTGTGCTGCCAGTGCCAAGGGAGGCAGGGAGGAACAGTCTGTCAGCCAGGGAGAACGTGAGCCCAAGGCCAAAGGAAGAGAGATCTGCCCAAGAAAACAGGAACTCTCTCCCCCAGCAGACCCTGCAGGCTCACAGGCTCCAACAGCCAGTGACAAGGACGATGCAGACACCTGGTGCCAGCAGTGCCCTGAGCCGTGCATGCACAGAGGTCACCAGGGTGAAGTGGGGACATTGGGGCTCACCAGGGGCACAGTGGGACACTGGGGCTCACCGGGGGTACAGTGGGGACATTTGGACCTCCCCAAAGCCCATCATCCCACCCTTGCCACAGAGGGGCTGTGGATGTGTGGGTGCCTCACTGGGATGCTGCCAAACCCTCATCCTGCCAGTGCAGAGAAGGGAACAGCAGGGAGTACACGTCTGCATGTGACCCAAGTGACACGAGGCTGCAGGCACAAATTACACACTTTACAAGCGACATTTGCTGTCATGGGGGGAGGCTGTTAGAGTGAGGCTGTTTAAAATTCAACTAAACTCTGCCCAGAAACAGGGCAGTGTGTGGTCTTCTTTTCCACCCTCCAGAGTAACACTGGGATGTTTCCAGCAAGGAAGTCCCTCTCCTGCTCACAGATTTGGCAGTGGGTTTTGCCCCAGGGGTGGGATTCATGTTGCATGGGAATGCCTGGCTGCTTTGCAAGCTGCAGGCCAGAATCCCTGTCAGTATGGTACCACAGGAATTGATTTACACCATCAGAGGTCTGAGTTAGGCCTGGCAGACCCCCACAGCTGAAGAGATGCCCAGTAGCATCCTACAGTTCCACTGTGCAGATGGAGAAACTGAGGCACAGCAACTCCACGTTCCACCAGGACAACTTATAGTAGGATCAAGACCTCTGCAGAGCCATCCTGCCCTTTTTCTTCCTCTAGAAATGATGAAAAAGAACTGAAGGCTGTTTCTGAATTCACAGATCCAATCCATTTTCCAGATAACTCAAGACATGAGAATAAAAGAAATTATTGTACCCCTTCTCTCCATGTTCTCAGCAAATCCTAACAGCATTCCTGTGACTACATCCACTGGATATCCTCCCTCCATTTTTCTGGTCCTTCTGACTCTCTTTGGACAAACACACACTTCCATATACTGTTAAACTCTCCCATCCACGAGTTGCTTGCACGTAGCTTTGCCCTGATTTGTCATAGATGGTTGTACCATGATCATGCTATTAAGGCAGTTATCTCATAACACGGAATTACTTAATAATTTGCTCCATTTGTCCTCATTGATGGAAACAATGTGCTCAACCATATCTTATCTCAGTTCTCAAGGATTTTAAGCAGTCTGTCAAAGCCTTGAGCAGCTCCAACTCTTCATTTTATCAATGGGAAGATCAGAATATGTGACTCATTGCAGTGCTGAAGGATCCTTCAATCTGCAGAAGAGAAGCAGGACATAAACTGCGCCAGGCAAATTCAGATGAGACAATTACCAGTCACAGACAATATCTATCAAAGGAATTGGTGGACTGTCTGTGTCCTGAAGATGCAATTCTTCTGATTAATGCATGTATCCACAGGGAAAAGCCAACACTAACTCTGTCTTGGTGTGCACATTTAGACCCTGGAGAGTTCTAGTCAATGTGCTCAGGAGAACCAAGGGGTTATTCTTATCCCTCCAGAGGACACTTCTAAAAGTGGGCAGATGAATTGTGCCCTTAGAGTGCACATTTCCTACCACCTATGCTAAAAGGAGCTGGGAGAGGCCTTGTTAGATATAACTATATTATAAATGTCTAGTTAGGAGAGATGAACTCCAATCTTGATACTCAGCTCCATTTCCAAACTGAGTGCCCAGTGCTCTCTGGATAGATTGGGTATCTGCACACATATCTGCCAGCTGACATGATAAAGCACCTATGGAGACCTTCATCTCTCTGGAATTTTATGTCATCCAGACTTGGGCCTCCTCTAAGTCCTTTGTCATGTCTGCCACTACAGATACCAGAGGAATCTGTGGCATGTGCTGGCTGGGACAGGCTGGAGCATATCACAAATTAAAAGATGCCAGAATGCTTGGAAACCTGAGTCCCTCCTAATGCAGCCAACAGCACTGTTCTTCTGGCCAAAGGAATCACTCCCTGGGGTGCATGGACAGGATGGACAGGCACCCACTGCTCACTGGACACCATCCTGCAGACACTGTAATTCAGCTGTGTCTCTATCTCTGAACTCTACCCTTCATACCATGGAGAGAGCTCAGCTCTGCTGACAACACATCGCTGTCTCACACCCCTGGAGGCTCTTGGGGCTATCTCGTCCAGCTTTCAGCAGCTGCTCCAAGAGGGAGGGAGCCTGTACACATTTCCTACCAGATTTGCATGGGTGCCTCAGATTCTCACAGCATCCCAGAAAACCCCTATACACCTCTAATTCAGACAAGTGAGCAGTGCCCTGTATGTTTTCCAAGAACACACACATTACTCAAGAATGCATTGCTGGATACATTGCATAAATACGGGGGTGAGTTTTTGTGGTGTGTGCACACAAATGCTCGGATACAAAGACTTTGTTTCTGGCCATAAAATTTCCAAATGATCCTTACCTATCATCCAGGATGTTTGCTTTGCTCAGTTCATTAGTGCAGGCAAGACACTTTTCCTGTGCTTTATCACAGGATCTCAAAGCTAAACGATTTATATGAATACCAATGTTTATTCTATCAACGGGAACACTCAGTGAAGTTAATATACAGTCAAACAAGATGCACTAGGACAGAAAACCACAAGCTGTGTTTCATGCATGGCCATAAACAAGCTCAGCTTATCAGAAAAACAGGTCCAAATGTGTCAGGAGCCAGAGAAAGCTCTTGATTACACAGCGTCAAGCCCGTGGCCAATGTGGCTGTTGGCCTCTTTTCAGAGGAGCAAGTTATAATCCATGTTGGCATGTGTGAAATAAGGAATTGGCGGCACTCATTAAGAAAGAAAAGAAACGGAAAACCGTGAAAAGGAAAGTAGCTTTACCAGTATTTCCAGTGGTGAATCATTGGCATTCAGGGCTGTGGCCTGGTTAGGGCAAGAAGGCTTCTCATTTGGGTGCCCAACACTGACAAATCCTGCTAGGGAAAAATGCTAACCCTCTTCCCTTGGAAGCAGAGAGGGAGGAGGGTTAGAACTGCTGTTGCTGCAAGGGATTCTTTTTCTCCACTCTGCCCAGGAAGGCCATCCTCCTTTCAAGCCCCTCATTTCACCCTGGCCAGATCCTTGCATTCTGTTCCCAGCCTCACAGGCTGTCTTCAGCCCTGTCCACAAAGGCTACTCTGCCCTCCTTTCCCAACAGAGAGGGAAAATCCTTGAAAACCAATGTCAGTATTCTCAGAGACTGCAGGGAAAAATCAACAGGGCTTTAATGTTTCCACCATCTTCCTGAGGCTGAGCTCTTACTGGTGCAGACTGGGAGCAAACTCTGGTCTCTCTCACCAACAATGCTTTCCCTATAAAAATAGGAGTTTCCAACAGAACAAGTTTTCCCTAATTGTTCCTGGCAGGCGTTTCACCATCAGCCTCTCCGTGGGCAAGCCTGCTACTGGTCCCTCCACTAAAACCACAGCAAATGAGGTCTGGAGAACAAAACTCAAGATGACAGAGAGATCTTAAATAAAAAGGAAGGAAGAACAAAACTCACAGCAGGCTTCACATAATCAAGTGAACCAAAGGGCTTGTCCAAGCTACCAACAGCTGGGTGACAAATCTGCCCGTCTGGGATGTAAGAGCAGAGAAAGTGGCTCAGCAAACCACGCAGGGGCTGAAAGTCAGCACCCTATGATGAGTCACTGGGGCCAGGACTTGAATTTTGGGTGTCTGAAGTGAAGAGGACAACCCAGTGCTGCCTGGAGCACTGAGCTCTCCAGGGAGATGCCTGTCTCCCAGCTGGTCCAGCACTAGAGGGTAACAGTGAGTCAGGCTGCTGGGCCAGTCATTGGGATAGCTTATGTTGGTGGTGATGGAGGGGTTGGAAGTGGTGATTCCAGGGAGGTCAGAGCAGGCAAGAGCAAACAAAGGGGCTGGTTGCACTCCCCTCATTGTCCTTGCTATGGGGCACCTGTGGGGCTGGGCTGCCCCAAGGACAGAGCCATGGGGGTGCTGGGAGGGGGTCTCTGTGCACTGGCGGGAGAAGAAATGAGGTGACATCAGAAATGGGTCACTGAGCATTGAGGCAGCACAGGGCCATGGGGTAGGAGCCCAGGGAAGGGGATGAGGAGTCTGGTGGCAGGTGCTTTCTGGCTTCACAGGATGATTTTAAGCCAGGAGCCAACTCACTGCTCTGCTTCTGCACTCAGAGCAGGAGGTGCACCCACTGAACTCCATGTTTTACTCTGAAAGCCCTGGTTGCTCATCTTTAGCAGCTAAATCGCCTTTAAACACATAACACAACCAAAGCCCAGCACAAGATGTAGACACACAACTTGCTGCTGCTTCAGTTCAGGACCTCATTTTCTGGATGTGGACAAGCAGAGCCCTGGCAGCCACCCGAGCTGCCTGTGATGGCAGGAGCCAGACCTGTACCTGTGTCTGTTGGCATCGAGCCTGGGATCTCCTCATGTGTATGCAGAATATCGAGCTGAGCAGCTCTTCCTAAACAGTGTTGTCCCAGAGGGGCTGTGCCCAGTCCCACATCACTTGGTAAAGTTGTAGTGAATTATTTTTCCTTTAAAACTTCAATATTTTTTAAATCTTTAATCAAAATTGTAAAGCCTAAGAGCAGGTTCTGTAGCAATTGAAGTTAGGTATCTAGTGGATAGAAAAGATCGGCAGTCAGGACTCCTGGGTCTCATTTTCAAATCTCCCACTGACTCTTTGAGTGACCTTGAAGAAGTCAATTAATTTCTGTGTCATTTTCCAGACAGGTAAAAATGAGGAGATAATTCTTCCCTATTTCACTGGAGGATTTTGAGTGTTAATTGTTTGCAGGGCACTTTTCTCTCCCCAGATGAGAAGTGAAGTAAAGGCTGCAGGAAGGCTGAAGGTTGGCATGGCAGGCCATGNTTTTGAGTGTTAATTGTTTGCAGGGCACTTTTCTCTCCCCAGATGAGAAGTGAGCTGTAGGAAGGCTGAAGCTTGGCATGGCAGGCCATGAAACACTTCAGGACCACAGTGCAGTGCTCAGAGGGCACATCTGTCTTTGCTCCAAGGAGGGGCAATCTCTTGACCCTGCATCCCATGCCCTGTAGATATGGGTAAAAACCTTCCAGCACTGTACCTGGGGTCCAGCTCTCTCCATCAGCTGCCCCACAGCTGCCCTGCCCCAGCCTTCCAGCAGCTCTGGAGGATGATGTCTCCTTGCAGTCATGTTATGGAGACAGAGGCAGTGAGAAGGAACCAGCTGTCTCCATCCAAAGCCTCTCACACATGTCCATCTCTCATCCCCCCAGGCTCCCAGCCTTGGCACGTTTGCTGATCCTCACCAATAACATGCTGATACCTCACCAACAGGGATGCATCACCAGCTGGCAGCCTCTCAGCAACCAACCACAGCTATGAATTCCCATCTGGGCTATCAGCTGCTTTGTAGAGCCTACCAAAAATCCTTTGAGGACTTGGCTTTGTTCTAAAATGGAATATTTTCACATCTAGGATGAGGTGATCCTTTATCTGGGGTGCTCTGTTGAGGCCAGCAGAGCTGTGTCAGGCCACACCAGCCTGCCCTGGGGTGGGAATGACTCCCGTAGGGAAGGATCTCTGAGTTTATACATATGGAAGTTTATTTTTGCCTTGGAGGGAGGCTTGTCACTGCCCTGTCTGCTGAGCTGATCACTGCACAGGTTTCCCCAGGCAGGAGAGAGGACAAGGAGCTGCCACCCGGGAACCCCAACCACATTAACCTACTTCCCAGGCTGCTCTGCTGGCTGCTCCAGGAGAGGGCTGTTTGTTTGCTTTAGGCCATTTCTGTGCAAGCAGTAACCAGAGATGAGCAAAATTCGGAAAATTTCCACTCCCATGGGAAATTTCAGCCTTTCAAAGGTGGTTTGCATCCCAAATCAGGCCAGTTCAGCAAAATGAAATTCTGGTTCAACTCACTTGGAGCAGTCGGATTCTCCCTGGTGAAAAATCTGGAGAAAGAAGGGAGGGGAGAAATGGGGGAGATTTTCTTTTACTTACAGGAAACTTCCCTTTATGAAAAATTGTATTTTTTCACTTGTTCCAGTCCCAAACTGCTCCAGAACTAATGCCAGGAATTCCCTCATCTATTTGTACTGTTTTGCTGTCTGGGTCTTATTGTACCTGGCATTTGCTGTGACATATGACTGTGTTGCAAATAATACCAGGAACATTTACCTTGTGGAAGTATCATGGAGGGAAGGCATCCAAGGGCCCTTTGTCAGCCTGCTGTCAAGAACCTGCAGGGATCACCCAAGGCCTCCCAGCCCTGCCAGCAAGGATCCAAAGCCCTGTGGATTTTAGAGCACTGCAGCTGCAACAGTGTGGGCGTGTTTTGGGGGGGATAAATGCTTTTTCTGGTGAAAGAAAGCAGCAACACTGTGAATTTCTGTCAGTTTTGCCAAGTGAATTCATTTAGAGTTAAAAAACATAAGTTGCTTGAGATGGATTTCACTATGAAATGTGTCTTTGTTCAGAGATTTCCTTTCCCTCTGTTTTTCTTCTTAACGTGAAAAATCCTTAAAGAGTGAACTGAAATGTTTTCCCTGGGATGGAGTGAAACTTTTTTATTAGCTCAGGAACAATATAGACGTGTGCAATTATCTTTCAGCATCGCCAGCAAACCAAAACATCTCTTACTCACCTCGTTGTAATTGAAAGCATCGTGGGACACCCTGTTAAAACTGAAGCCGCTTGCAATTGGCTTGAATCCAAACAAATAACTCTTAACTGAAACTCTTGTTTTTACAAAAGGAGCCATGAAAACATTACCATAATGAAGATCTGTCAGAGCTTACTTTGGGGGACAACTGCCAAGTGGCGGTTCTGTATCTAATCTCATCAACACTGCTGTAATTACAAGCAAAATCAGGTTCGTGGATTGCTGTTTTCTTGGTATTAAGTTAATGTCAGTGTGAGACAGACCAGATCTGGGATGGAGTTTGGCTGATTGCATGTAAATGTCTAAATTTCAGTTCCCTTCACAGTCACAGAAGCCTAGTTATGACAGCCCATGGTGTTTAGGGAACAGCTCACTAAAGTAGGTGTCTAAAAGAGTTTGGCTAAACCCCACCTTGAAAGAACTTATGTCACTGCTGCACAAACAGCCCAGCTCTGATAGAGACAGAGGGTGTAGATGTGCAGGAAGGAAGACAGCTGCCTAAACAGAGGCATTTCAAGCCCTTCGGGATGCTCTGGTGTATCTCATCTGGCTTCTGGCTGCTTCTAGAAGGACACAGGTGCCACACAGGTCCCATCCCAAACCTGCCAGCCTCGTGTCCCTGCTAACATGGGGCATCCAAAGCAGCACTTGGTCACTGACTTATTCCCCTGAAGTTGCATGAGGTGAAAAATCATTCCCAAAGTCCCCAGGCCAGCAGGACCTGGAAATACACCATTTGGAAATACTCCTGATGGGCCTGTGTTTCCAAAGATGGATCAAGTAGCAGCAGCCTGCAGCGTGACAGCCCTGCCCAGAATTTCGGGAGGTTGCCCAGCTGAGCAAGGCAGTCTCTTGTTACCTTACATAAGACACGTGGCGAGAGGAGGAATTGCTGTGGAGGCTGCATGGGGCTTTCTTGGAAAGTCTTGCATTAACTTCCAACCTTTTGTCACCTCCTGCAGAATCGCTTCCACGATGTTCCTGCTGACAAGTCACACCTCTTGCTTTGTGGGGGGCAGGGCCATGCCAAGCTGCCCCCAGTCTTTGCAGAGGCAGAGCTTGCTTGCATCACACTAGGAAGCAGATTTACACCAGTGGGATTGCACAATCACCCCAGATAAGGGGAATGTAACATGTCAGCAGTGTCCGTGTCTTTATCTCTGTAGGAAAGACATACAGGAACACTCAGATCTCTGTGGCATTGATAGAAAAAATATCCTTCCCCTGCAATTCATCTGAACATGAGCAGTGAAGAGTGAGCAGCACTGTTTGACCAACAGCCCCAGCGCTGCTTATCTGCTGCAAAACCAGAGCTGGCACTGCTTTAAATCACACGTTTCCCTTTCCTTGTCATTTATAATCAATGGAGATAGTTTATGTTTATGCAGCTTCTTTCATCCCAAGGATCTCACAGTGTGTTATGAGGCATGATTCAGATGTTGCCCTCCTGTTCTGAAAGTACATTCACTCATGAGGACATCACAGAATCATGAAATGGTTTGGGTTGGATGAGACCTTAAAGATGATCTCATTCCAACCCCCTGCCATGGCAGGGACACCTTCACTATCCCAGGGTGCTCCAAACCCTGTCCAGCCTGGCCTTGGACACTGCCAGGGATCCAGGGGCAGCCACAGCTTCTCTGAGCAGCCTGTGCCAGGGCCTCCCCGCCCTCACAGGGAAAACTTTCTTCCTAATATCTCATCTAAACTTGACCTCTGCCCATTTAGGCTTATTCCCTCTTGTCCTAACACTACATACCCTGGTCAAAAGTCCCTCTTACAGGGTACCTTTAGGGACTGTGGAGGTCCATCTGGGCTTTCTGTCCTGGTGGCTTCCTTGTTCATGGATGTACTGGTCAGTGATGGTGTCCCAAGAAATGATGGAAAGAAGAACAACCATCCCACTGATATTCTGTTAAAAATGCATCCTAGAGGATGGTTGGAAAGACAGGTATGCCCCAAGGCAAGAAACCTGTGGAAGTATGACTTCTGCAAAGGGCCATATGTACAGCCTTTTAGGGACTGAGTTCATATCATATCTTCGAAAGAGGGCAAATCCATCTCCAAAGGTGACTTACTGAAGAGAAAATAGACTAAACAGAGGTTTATTTTTAAATCTAAGATCCAGTAAAAATTACACTCTGAACCTGAGGCTCTCTAACCAAATGTGAATATCTCAGCTGTAGATGTCTGTCTCTGAACTTACTTGATAGACCCCACTACAGTCCAGGAAGACAACCAGGGATTTTTAGGGCATAACCCAATAGGGCAAGTGTTGCAAATGTTTACTGTAGGATGAGGTACATTGCTGGACCATAAAGAGAGCCCAGGATGACTATTCAAAAGTAAATGTCTACGTTGCAGATGTTTGAATTTAGGAGAGATGAATCTTACCACGTAGCAGCACCTGTGAGCCCAAAACTAAACACAGGATCTAACCAGACAACAGAAGTCCTTCTTTCATCTTGGACAACACCTTTGTGTTCTCTGTCCTATACTTTTCAGAGAAATTGAGAAGAGGTGGCAAACAGCACTGGGCTCTTTGTTGCTTTGGATCCAGGCGAAAAGGCAGTGAAACAGGCCTTACCAGAAAATCCTCTAAAAGTAGCCAAAACCTTGCTCAGTTTAATTACCAAGGCCAGAAGATGGTATAGAAATCAGCAAGGGCAGAACCAGAGATTCACACCCAGAAATAACAACCTTGATATTTACTCCACTGAAATAAACAGAGTGGGCTGGAGATGGCATAAGAAACAATAATCTTTGAAACACAACCCATTTTAATGTTTCTTTGGAGATCATAATGAGAACTGTGGAATTACAGGATGAGATGAAAGTTTCCTATTTAGCAAATTAAAGAGAGGTTTTGAGGCTTTCCAAGAGCTTCACCCAGCTTCAAAACAGAGTGGACCAAAACTAAGACTAACCACAGATCTGGTCAGAAGAACAGATCCAAGAATATTCTCTCTGAGCACCTGAGTCACAGCTGATGGGAGTATTTCCACTGACTTCCCTGGGTTTTGGACACATGTGGAGCTTTCCCCCCTTAGACAGACAATCTTAGACCCCTGCCTAAAGCTGCTAATAGAGGCAGTGTTTGCCTGTCTGCATTCCAGAGCTAATGCACATTCCAGCCCGCGGAGGACTTTGCCTCACCTCCGATGCACAAGGTCACCTCACCTTTGATCCTCTGCGCTGCTGTCAGGCTATCCGAGGAGGATAGGCTGGGCAATGACTCAGCAGCTCACCGCCCGCTCTGCTTCTCCCTTTAACCGGATTTTTTGCTCCAGTGGAGCCGTTCCCAGCCTGGCTGAAGCTCACATGCCCGATCTTGAAGCGAGCGAGAGCGCAATTATCCAGCAGGTGTAAAGGCAGCTAATGCCAGCACAGCGCGGCTCGGGCGTGCGTCAGGCACCATGAGGTGGCAAATCACTGCTGGCGTTGCCACGGGGACAACAACACGGGAGAAGAGCATCAGGTAACAACAGACTGTCATGTGTCACCTTCCACCGGCAGGAGGAAGGGACGGTGAGCTGGGAGCGCTGGAGACATTTGGGACAAGTTTGATTAGCCCTATTTGTGTTGCAGTTCTCCTGAGCTCACGAGACATGTAGCAGAAACTTAGGAGGGTCAAAACCACAATATAAGCAACCAATGGAATGACAGATTGAGGGTAGGGCTTGAGAGGTAGCACATAGACCAGGTTTGCCAACTGCTTCCAGTGGCCCTTGTGGGAAGGGGTCTGGCCATCTATTTTAGAATAACAGAATGGGTTGGGCTAGAAGGGACCTTAAAGACCATCTAATTCCAACATCCCTGCCATGGGCAGGGACAACTTCCATTAGGCCAGATTGTTCAAAGTACCATCCAGCCTGGCCTAGAACACTTCCTGGGATGGGGAATTCACAAATTCTCTGTGCCAGTACCTCACCACCCTTACAGTGAAGAATTTCTTCCCAATATCTTACTTAAATCTCTCCCGTTCTAATTTAAAACAGGTATGGGCCAACACACAATGTGGCAGCCCTAGGTGGTCCATGATAGTGACTTCAGTAGGAATCTTGCCTGGAGTCCTGCCTAATTCTGCTCCACTCCATATCACTGGCCTTCCACAATCACAACTCATAAAGTCCCACCAATCACTGCCCCACATCCCACCACATCACACAGCTCTATTCAATGTCCTTTAGGACCTAGCTCTGAAGACATCACAAGTATCCCCAACACACCTGCTGCTGAAATTCTCCCTGAATTTCAGCCATCATTTATGTACACTAATTAGCACTGTTTGGAACCCTTGAGAAAAGCATGGATAAATACTAAGAAACTACTTAATGCCCCAAAGCCTAAAACATCTTGGCTTTAGCTAGTTTATGCTGTATCATAGTATCCAATTTGCAGCACAGGGCACAAAAATAGCTTCCAATGATATTATCACTTTGTTCTAATGGGCTAAATTCAGCCCTGAGGGGCTGTAGAAATTAACCGGGTTTGGCCCAACATGTAGTTAATGAGGATGGTCTATTTCAAACCCATAAGGTACCACATTCTGCCACTACAGATTGGCTGGGAATAACTCACCTCTTCAGAGACACTGTACTCACTTGCAGCCCTGGCTATGTTTGCTCTAAATAGAGGCAGCAAAAATAGACATCAAAAACAAAAACATTTCTTTCAGACTCCAAATGCCTCTGGCTCTGATTTTGATCTTGCATGCAGCAGAAGCTCCAGTGAGTGGGGAAGTTTATTTCTCATTTGTGTCAGTAAAAATGAAATGGGCCCACTATGTTTAACAGCGCTATAGGATGCAGAACATTTAAGACAATATCTAACAACTCAGAAATCGTTCATCTTGGTTCCGAAAGGCTAACCTGTACTTCTTCCAACCTCTTCCTATGGATAATCTCTTTGCACCTTTTGATTTCTGTACCCACTCAGTTTCTAACTTTCCCTGCCCAGATTCACCTTGGCAGAAGCCCCTTCTCAGGAGCTTCAGAATCAAACTCATCCAGTGTCAGGTTTCTAGTTCTGCACAACCCTGTCCTCATCTCTACAGAGCTTGTTCTTCTAGCCAGACCAATATGTGTTTACCTGCTAGAAGAGATGCATAAGCATGTTTTCCTGGAGTCTGCACTGCTGCTCCCTCCTTTTGCATCTCAGTCTTAGCCCCCAGCCTGAACTTGACCTTTAAGCCTTTGCTGCTGTTTGTTTTGAAACAGGGCACAACCACGGAGCCTCAAAATACACCCCCAATTCCTGTATCCCAACTCTCCATCATGCCTCGTATTTTCCACAAGCACTAAAAAAAGCAGAATGCTCCAGAAAGTACTAAACTTTAACTCAAGTCATGTCAGGTCTTCCAAATTGTCTTGTAATTTTTAACGTGGATGATTTTGTAAGAATTCTCTCACCTTTCTTCTCCCTCTCACATCTTATCCCACTGGCTTTTAGCTGAAGAGGAAACTGAGGAAGGATCTCCCCTGAATGTCTGTTTTGGCTTCCTCTTGTAGTGGACTAAATTCAACCAGGGGATATTTTATGGTCCAGAAGCCAACTACCACAGTCCAGCTGCGTCAGAGTTCTCCAGCCTGCAAAAAAGGGTGACTCCATCCAGACTGCCTATGGGGAAAGATCCCTCAACCATGTGAACTTCCAAACACCAGCTGAAGACTGTTTGGGACAGGTCTAGGTGGCCTGGGCCAAAAGTTGTGCCAGATATAATTCTGACAATAGAATGCAAATTCTAGGGACTCAAAACTAAATCACTATTGTAGACGTGTACTTTAAAACCTTCCCTTAAAATCAGTATGTAATGAAAAACCCTACTGGATCTCTTTTTTTTTTTTTTTTTCCTGGATTACTTAATTTTATTTTATGAGTTGTTCTTCTTTCCCCAGAAAGAAAGAGAAGTGTTTACTGCTGATGAAGGCTGGGCTGAAGAGGAGCACATCCACCTCTTTCCTTTGAGATCATCTTCTGATTTCATTCTTACAGCTCGTAAACTTAACTCCCCAAACTTGCTGACTATGAGCAAGACAGACAGGGGTGGAACTTGGGGCTGTGAGTATGGGCTCACATAGACCACAGCTTTGGAGATGAGAACCAACCAAGGCTCCCTTCAAACCAAAGGCTCTGCCTGGTTCTTCTGATATAGACAGCACCTCCCAACACCACTCCACGTTCCAGCAGAGATGAATGGGGTGATAACCAATTTATTATGTTTGGTCTTTTACCACATCCAAACACAGTCCATTAATTACTTGGATCACAGAAAATAAAGAGCTGATTTGAGATTCTCGTCTACTTAGTAATTTGTTAACTTCTGATAAAACTGAGCTTTGTCTTCTTATCTCTCTTTGCCAAACAAAGAGGCCAAGGCCAGCAAGTGAACCTCATCTTTCACACTACCCTCCTGATTCAATCAGTCACATATTGTAGTTGATCATTACATTTTTTAGATAACTACTTGCCCTCTATTCTAGGATGTAAAAAATATTCGGTGCACTAACCAACTTATGGGAAGGAGGAGGAAATGCAAAGCTCCACCGATATCACATCTTTGTTATCAATTCATTTGGTGTAAAACTGGCAGTAATTTCACAATTTATTTGGTCCCTAACCAGGTGGAATAGCTTGTCTCTCTGGGATGAAAGCAGTCTTTATCCTCAATATACATCCATTATACCTCATTCCCCAGGGACCATTCTAATACAAAAGTTTCTCAACAAACAAATGTCACCATCTTATCTTTTATCATTATGATTTCTGAATCCTCAAAGCTAGTCTTTCTTCAGGGAGTTGTGACAGCACTTACTACATCTCCAACTCAGGTTTAAGGCCTAGCCCTTACTCATGGATGTTCTGTGGTTTTTTGGGACTGTTCTCCCAAATACAAACATCATCAGGTCCATTCTTCTGGCTAAAGCATCTGCTCACATCTGTCAGGCCTCTCACTTGGAGGATATTGAGACTTCCTTGGGAACAAGATGGCATCTTTAGCCTACACTCTTTGAAGTCACAATTCCTAATTTGTCACTGCATCTAAGGGAAATGGAAATCTTGAAAATTTTGAAAATCAACTTTAGAAACTTCATCATCAATTCTGAAAATCTCAGCTTTGGGCTGATGCCCTAACGGTGGAAAGACCTGACTTCATTTGGTGGCAGTTGATAAAATTTTGCTCTCAGTTTGACCAGCATAATTTTGCAGCAGATTTAATTATTCCCTGCAAACATTTCCTCTGGCTAAAGGTAGATTTACACGTGTGTAACAGATCGGGACCTTTCTCCCACCTGCCCAAAATCTTTGGCACCACGTGTGTTTATGGCATCGTGCACACAGCAAGAAATCACCCTGCAAGACACAAAGGCAACTCCACAGAGTGAGTCATTGCCAACAGCAAAGAACTGGTTGGTTAAAAGAGTGGTTAATATTCTGACATACTGAGTGGTTAACAACACGTCAAGTGGCTGGTGAGAAAATGCTCATATTTACTCAGAGGTCAATTATTCACTCATAAATTTATTGGTTTAATTTCCTTGTAGTCTATTTCCTCTATTACATATTCATAATCATCTTCTCATAAGTTCTCCTCCTACAGCTACTAATTATTCTCTATGTTCGCCACACACCCTTTTGTGCCATATAGATGGGGAATATTAATTTCCGTAGAGCAGAGATTTTTTTTTTTAATTAAAGCAACGTTCTTTAGAAATAAATGCAACAACCATCAATTAAACTCAACAAATAAGGAAAAGTCATTACACAAAAAATGCCAATCAAAATGCTGAGCTGAAATTCAAATGACATCAATCACAGTTCTGTTGTTCCAAAACGCTGATTTAATCAATGCAGAGTCCACAGAGCTTCAGTAAGGGAACCATTCTCACACATTACTTCTGATTTCTCTGGAAGATGAAGTTACCAGCTCTGTACCTGGAACAATCAAACATCATTTCAGCTACTCTAGGAAAAGGTGTGCAAAAGGTCTGCTCCATGCTCTGGGTGTCTGAGAAACCAACATAGGACTCTGTATGGCATCTTCACTCCTCCATGTGAACAAGAGCAAGTACAAATAACTGAAGTATTTGAAATATTTCACTGAAAATAAGGGCTCACATTCTCTGGGGACTCAGAACTATTTACTTCTATGGGAGACAATCAGGTGTCACTCCTTTTTCATTGAGGATCTTCCAGGATGCTCAAGCCTTTTAAGGTCTGCAAGGGAGTGTTTCTGCATAAACACTTCTCCGTTGTGTTTAACCAAAGCAGTAAAGAAGGAACAACATGGTCACCAAGAAACTAGAACTATATTAAGAAAAGTAGTCTGGTGGGTCTTAAAAAATCTAAGAGACAGTAAGAAACTTGCAACTCAGTAACAGGTTATGATGCAGCATTTCTTTAACAGGGCTACGTTACCTAGGTCTGAGCAGTTACACATGGTCATTCATACTGTAGTTACACAGAACAACAAAAAAAACATAACATGCATCTGGCCAATTGTGTTTGGCCTCGAGCTAGAAAAACTTCTGCATCAGAGGAGCCTCTTGGTCCAGAGGCTGGACTGTGTCCTGGAGCTATCTCACAGATCTGTTTTCCAGAACCGCAGCCAGACGCACACAAGTCCCATTAAAGTAATTGATTGCTCTGTGAGCTTAATACTTCAATATCCCGGGATCTATAGATTACAGCACAATGCGCTGCGTCGTAATATATGGCAAATTGCACTGAAGTCTGTTGGCACTGGCTAAGTAAAGACCAAAGAGAAGATGGATATCAGCGTCCAGGAAGAGGCACGAGGGATATTTAGAAGCCAGTAGCCAGCTGTGCAGAGTTTAACCTGCCTACAATATTTCTGTGAGGGCTGCAAGCAGAAAATCCCATGCCATTATCTCCAGAGAGGAAAGAGGGATCATGAAGAGAGAAGGGTGAATTATTAAAGGATAGGCCAAGTATGACTGAGAGCTTATTAAAAAGGGAGGAGGATGGGTAAGCAGAGAAACAGCTTGCTAGGCTGGTTCTATTAAAATCTAAGGCCAGATCCTCTGTGTAAATTAGCATAGCTCCATTGACTCGGGTCGACTGGTTGACTTCTCTGGCTTTATGGCAGTTTACCAGCTGACATTTTAGCCCATTAACTTGAAGCATTGCATGTTTTCCTGGGAGCTTGGTCTTTGTTCTGTCCCCCACTCCTTTTTTTTTCTGCCAGAACTGACAAAATTCTTCAGCTGAAACATCTGAGGAACGACATCTCATCAAAGATGGACGTTTCCATGGAAATATCTGTTTCGAATGAAATTTTTTTGAGTCTTTCACAGATAAAATATAAATAACTGGTTGGACAAGTTTTCAATAAATCAAAATAGAAACTTTGCTGGAGAAACTGAAATGTTGTTTGGGTTGCATTTTTCCTCTGTTTCCTCAAATAAAGAACATAAAATGCCTGAAGAAAAGAAATGGCCAAAATGAAAATTTGCTGAAAAACTTCCAAGAGGAGACGAAGCCCTGTATTGGGTTATTCCCCCACAGATGCCAATATTTATACCCCTGAGGGCAGAAAGAGATGATGAAGAGCTGACAGCAGCGAATGCAAGGCAGAGGAGGGAGAGATAAGCACTCCTGGTTTTTCTCTGGATGAGAGCCTTTTCTTTTTTCTCTCTCTTTTGCCTGCTCCTTCCCTTCCCACTCCTTGCAGCTAGTGCATCAAAATGTAATCTGGTGGAAAAAAAAAAAAAACTAGAGCAAGCCCTGCCTCCCCTGCACCAGACGTTGCTGATAGAGAGATCCTCTGACATGGATCCAGAGGGTATTTTCTTCCTCATTTTGAACCCTGATTCACCCACACAAAGGGACCAACATTTAATCACATGGGGAGACACATTCCAGGGGTGAAACTGCTGGGGCTGTTTCCCAAAATATGATCCTAAGGAAGAAGAACTGGTTATGGAAGATTATGCCCTGAAAACCATTTTAAAAATGAATATGTAAAATAAAATAAAGAGCTCTGTTCAAACACATAGAGGAGTCTGACCACAATGGAAGTTGGTAACTACATCCCTGAGAGTCTCATGGGGAGTTTCATCCCAAGAATATTAGAGGAGTAGGAATGCATTGAGGATCCTGGACATATCATTACAACTCCACATCTCCTGGTAGTCCCATACCCCAAAACATCACTGGGGAACCACTCCTGGGGGTTTTAACTTGACACATGCAGTGACTGTCAAAGGTGTGATTTACAGTGCCAAGAGATTATTGGAGATACAAGACTCAGTTGAATGTTTCCATGGCTTTACCTTATATCAACTGCCCAGAAAGTTCTCCATTAATGAAATCAGAGTTATAGAATCAGAGAATGGTTTGGTTGGGAAGGGATCTTAAAGACTATCTCATTCCAACTCCTGCCATGGGCAGGGACTCCTTCCATGAGACCAGTCCAACCTGGCTTCAAATACTTCCTGTGATGGGGAATCCACAACTTCTCTGGGCAACCTGTGCCAGGACCTCACCATCTTCACAGGGAAGAATTTCTTCCTAATGCTTAATCTAAACATGTTCTCTTTGAGTTTAAAACCACTTCTCCTTGCCCCATTACTATCTGCCCATATAAGAAATGATCCAACTTAATCAATCCCTGGTTCTGGAAATGAAGTACCAGCTTCCTTGGCACAGTTCAGAATACAAAAAAAAATTAAGATGCCTCCTACGACTGGGGAAGAGAGTTTGAGCTGCCAGCTGCTTTGAACATTTGTAGAGGAATACTTGGGGACTGGGTTGCAAACACAGTGCTATATTCCACTTTCCAGCAGCCTGAAGTGTGTTTGGCAATATACAAGAGAGAACTGCTGTTGGTGTCAAAGACCAACCAGAACAGGGCCTAATCCTATGTACGGATGAATATGGCCATGCCATTTTACTGCTGTGCATGAGGTCCCATAAAGAATATGTCACTCGACTTACTTTCCCCACATAAAGAATAAAAGATATGTTTAAGTCAGTGCTTAGCTTTAGGCAGAGCTTAGCTGCTGACCAGCATGGAAATCCCATCTGGAAAAGACATGCAGATTTGTCATCACTGCCAAAGTGGTTTTCTACAGCAAATGCTAAGGCAAAATGAGACAAGAACTACTTATTTTGGTGCAGGCAGACTTCAAGCTTTTTCTGTGAGCCTGTTGGGTGAGGTCAGCCAGATTTAAAAAAAAAAAAAAAATCACTAAACTAAAAATACAATTAAAACCAAAGAGGGTGCACTGGGGGTAGGTGTTATTCAGAGTGTTTGAGGAGGTGCCAGAATTTGGCTCTGAATAGTTTTGATTAACAAACCTGGATCTGAATTGCTGGAGAACTGTTCATTTCGTTAAGCCATTATTCATGGCCTGTGACTGGTCATAAGTAATGTTCTGCATCCTGATGAGAGGATTGAAGCTTACGCTGGCATGATGAATGCCTGACAGCAGATAATGAATAGTGTACTTCCCTCACAATTCACAAGTGCTCCGGGGTTTCTGAATTGTAAACTACAGGCCAACTCACTGAACAAGTACATTGAAATAACATTCCCAAAAGCAGCAGGATTTCAGCTCTTTCTCTATGGGGTAGAGTTTAATTTCCTTAAATCAAAGCAGTACAGGTCAAGCAGGTGTCCTAAGAGCTGCTTGTTGGTTTCATCTCAGGCTCAGGCACTTTGCAAACACAATCCCAACCCCTGAACCAGAAATCTGTCCTCAGGGAAAGGGCTCGTGGTTCCCCACCAGGCCAAAACCCAACTCTCCCAAAAAGTACCATCCCTCCATGACTCCACTGGTCCCACTTGTAGCTGGAGCTGTTTAAATACTTGCAAACAACAACCCACATGGTCACATAAATAGCAGCCAACGGAAGCCTGAGTGATTAATTTATCAGTATATTGGCCAATGGACTGTCTTAATTATTTAACTATTCTGGTAAAAGCTAATGCATAAAGAAACTAAACAGGGTGCAGATCTTGTGCAGGGCCTTCAGCCAAGGGGAAAATTCAGGCTGTTCAAAGCCTCCCCTGCATGCAAATGGGATGGAGAATGTTCCTGCTGCATGGAGCTGCAGGATGACTGGCCAGGGGCAAAGCATTGCAAAGGATGCTTGGACCAACACACTGCCAGTTTTATCACAGTCTCTAAATACCACTTTGACTTGTACCCAGTTATAATTATATCCCCAACTAAACATAACACAAGTATGCAAGGAAAATATTTCATTTACTGACCCAAGAGGAAGTGAAATGTAGGATAGCTGTCCTGTGAAGCCTGGAGAAAATCACCTGGGAACATCAAAATGCAGGTGCTGCAGCTGAACACTTGACAGACAGCCATGTGTAGAACACTTTACCCACAGCAAACAAGAAAAAAATTGTTTGGCTTGAGATATTTGTATTTCATGGGCTGATCTCTCAACCAAGCTGAAGAAGCAATTAATTGAATTAACAGGGCATATCAGTCTCTGGAGCACTCAACACTCTGTTGCTGTGACAGGCCTGCTGCCCACACATCTTCATCTGAGAGCACTGCACCTCTTTGCTTCCACTTCAGCCACGTCTTTGCTGTGCATGACAGCCCTGGCACTCATTAAATTGGTGGCTTGGGACAGGCTTTAGGTTGGGAATGGCTTCTGTGAGAATCTCAGTTCAGCAGGATCCTGCTGGGATGCTGAATCCAAAAATAAACAAGCGGAGGCTTCCCAGTGACCCACTGACCCAGCCTCAGTTACGTTTTCACACTTGGCACCTTTCTAACAAGCGATTGCTCTGCGGCTGCATGAGGCCATCGTGCACGCTCCGTGAGCCCTTTGTGTCTGCTCACAGCACTGAGCTCCTGCATCCCTCTGATCCACATGGGGCTTCTCTTCCTCATGGCCGGGGGATAGGACCAGGAATTATGGACATTGCCTGTCTTCCAGGAGGGGTACGCAACTTATCACACCACAGCCCTTCCTGGGCCTTTACAAGGTTGATTTTCAAGCTCTTAAAGGGTAGCTTCAGCCTCAGAGAGGAGAGAGAGCAGACTGGGTAGTCCCAACCCTGCCAGAAATCACCTGTATAATTGCAGTTGAATTACTCTTTCTATGCTTCAGTTTTCCACAGGAAATTATATTTCCTTTGACACTTTAAACTGTAGATCTTTATGCTGTGGGTCACTTCCTACTACTTTTTGTACAGAACCTAGCACGACAAGACTAGTTTTGACAGGATTACTGAATTATCTTGATCTCACAGCCAAATATTTTTATTAAGCTCAATTTCATCCTGGTCGTCCTACATAAGTGCTTCTTCCTGACACTTAGACTCTTCTGTTATTTGTAGATATTTATCAGGGAACATTTTTCATGGCCTTTTTACTGGAGTACAAATTCTACAGTGAAAAGTAGAGGATATTTCTCCAAGCTCTTGGTGGGTGGTCAGTGCCTCTGGTTTTGGGAATCACCAGAAACCAGTCAAGCAGCAGCACCTGTGTTGCTTTACATATTCAGGAAAGCAAAGTTATATGGAGCCCCTGGTGCATTCAGAACTGGATTCATTTTTATTACACAGGCTGCAAAAAGACAATTGGACAAGACAAACATACTATTTCCATGGAAAGCCGCAGAATTCCTTTAAATCATCTCTGCTTTTCCAATATCTAAAGCTCAAAGGTCACCAGGTTTCTTTGCAGCTCTCCACCAACCGGGTGCTGAAGACCACCCTACATTTGAAACTCTGAGGGGGAAAGACACTAGGATTGAAATAGCAAGAGTTGTTAGGAGCTTTTCTTCAAGAATTTCCTATTTCCTCCTCTTTCTATAGTCCATTTTCTTTTCCTCTGCCTTGCCATTTCCTACATCTACACTTTCCCCTCATAGCTCGTGTACAGAATTCACAGATGCCTTTCATAAATCTGTCACCATTCCTTCACTCAAACCTCCCCACTTTGACTCTGATCTCTCCACTTCCAGCCACACAGACCACACTACATCATGAAAAATGCTCTTTCACATTCCTGACACTCTCAGGTTGCACTAGCAGCCACGTGAATGAAATTTCAATTAGACAAATGGTGCGAGTGGAAGCATCATAGCTCCAAAGGCTTCAAAGAGTGCCTGTGGTTTCCATGCCAGCATTTTTTGTTGTAGTAACTCACTGCTGGTAGGGTCTAATATGGATCTTAACCAACGAAGCCACTTCACTTTCTACAGCCAGCCCATAATTTAAAAAGGCCAACAGACTCTCAATGATGATGCAACGATGTGTTCTCAGGTGCTTCTCTAGGCACGAGGCCAAAAGCTAAGTTACCATTTATGCAATTTGAAATGAAAGACACAGAATTAGGCAGGGACTAGAATTTCTCATTGCAATTCTTAATCGTTTTGATTTTATTTTTCCAACAGTCAGCAGGTTTTTCCTATGAAGAGTCCTTTAAAAAATAAATTAGATGGCTACTTACCATGACTATCAGTTGACTCAGATGACAGGACATTGCACTTACAAGACCTTTTGTGTTCCTCACTCCTCCTTTTCTGTTTCTCAATTAGGCCAGATTCTACTGCCTTTATTCATACTATTGCTTTATTCCATAGTTCACACTAATGATTTCAGCAGTGACTCCAGGAATAAATTACTGTTCCCGTGTGCCAAGATGACCTGAAGTCCTTGCCGAGGGCTGTTTCAGGCCTTTGTTAGGACTGTCTTATCCTGCTTCATCCTCCACAAAGCCAGGACTTTCTCACAGCTCATCAGCTGGTTTCCCCAGAATCGGTAGACAAATACCTTCCCATGTTTGCTGTGCCTCATGGGAAACCACAACTGTGTCACTAACATGGCATGTATCGACCATTGCTCTTATTAACTCAGCAACCCCAACATGCACCTATCAGTAAGAAGGTGTTTGTTGTCCTGTTTTATATGTGACAATGGTCAATGCCTCAATGAATCTGGTATTACATGAACATTTCCCACATTTGGGGGATAAAACACACACTTTTAAAAACCAGCAGTTGGAATGAGAATGTTGAACATTTAGAAGTATTTAAAAATATGAACCTCTAAGACTTATCAAAGCATCAGGGGCCCATCCTATTCCCCTCCAGTGAAAGTCCAGCCAATCCCTTTTAAGTGCTGTGAAATTCTCACTGGAGCTTGTACACAGGGTAGAGCTTAATTATGGAGCCTCTTGCAAATCAGTTGGAATCTTTGTAAGCGTAAATCATAGAGCAAAATCAATTGCTTCCGAATCACGTCTCAAAAAGAATTACCAAGAGCATGCACGAACTCAAATCCCCAAAAGATAGGGAATGCCAGAGTTAAGATGATCACGACCTAGTCTGGAAAGGACAAGCTGCTACACTTGATGCTACGTAGCCTCAGGGGAATGTGCAGTAACTGGTTACCCCAGTGCTCTATAAAATCCACTCTCAGGCTTTCCACGGTTGCTATTAATAGGAGTTATAAACAGCCACGGAACCATAACACGAGATTAGCTGTTGTTATATCTGTTTCACAGATAAACTCTCTGACAACCAGTGAAACTGAAATGGAAATCAAGCCTCTATGGCAGTATTGGCAGGAATGCTGCAGCAGGGTACTGGAGAACAGAGTGCTCACAATGGGGTAACCAGATAAGGGCAAAGCCACCTTTTATCCTGTTCCACTCTTGTGCTCAAGTGAAACAGCAGAACAATCAAAAGCGAAGCCCTGCTCCTGTTGACATGTCCTACCTCTCATCACTCACCAACATCAAAAGGTTGCAGAATCATGGAATGGTTCAGGCTGGAAGAGACCTTTAAAAGTCACCTAGTCCAACCCCTCTGCCATGGGCAGGGGCATCTTCAACCAGATCAGGTTGCTCAGAGCCCCATTCAACCTGACCTTGAATGTTTCCAGGGATGGGGCATCCACCACATTTCTTAGGATGAATATGGTCAAAGGCTGCAGATAAACAAGGAGTTGCACTGCTTGAAGTTGCTGTTTCCTCCTAAATGGTTGGGGTTTGGCCCTGTGCTATTGCTTCTGGAGTTTGAAAGATTCAGAGTAAGCCCTGATCTGCTCTGGAACAAATTATTTGGGCTAAAGAACTTAACCTGTTGCCTTCAGTCCCCTGGGTTTGACTGAGAGAGAACTTTGATAGGAATGTCTCCATCAGCTGATTCCCAGGGCAGCTCCCCTCCAGGAGCACCTTAGGGCAGCAGGAGACTGTTTAAGCTTGACCAGATGAAGGAGAAGATGCAATGAGTACATGAAAGGGATACCTCAACAGCCTTTGACAAGGCTGGAACATGATTTGGTTGCTTGCCAACAAAAACTCCCCAAACAAAAAACCCAAAAAAACCCCACCAAAACCAACCAACCAAAAAAAAGCCAAAACCAACCAAACAACAACAAACAAACAAAAAAAACCAAACAAACAAGCCCCCAAAAAACCCCAAAACCCCACAAAACTGAAAAAGAGCAGGCTGCCTCGCAAAGGTGTAAAATTTGCAGTTAGGTAGAACTGGATATGTCACTTGTAAGTCACCTGGTGATGAGCCCTCAGAGCCTTCCAGCCATGGGTCACCTGCTGAATTCAACCCAGAAGTGAAATTACAGCCAGGGATTTTAATCATATGTTTGCTTCCCTCTGGGACAAACACTTTTCAGGCATTGTTTCTTCTGGGCATGTCTGACATCTGGCACAACCAGGCTTCATCTTAGATGGGTTCCTTAATCAAAGCTTCTGGATTAGGAGTACACAGAATTTTGGGATTAAACATAAATTGTTAATGTTAGTAAAAAACTCATTCACCTTGTCTTCAGCACTAATTTAGCCCAAGGTAAGGAACTACATTTTCTATCATATGCACAGTAAAAATCCCAGGAGAATAAAAAAAACCTCACAAGAACTCATAATTTCCAATGTTACTTTTTCCCTAAAAACCTTTATAAGGGAGAAAGAAGAGAGACAATTTCTGTTACAGTACTTGAAAGCCAGTTTCATGACTTTCTTAGATTGATACTAATACTGATTCCACCCAAACAACTCAGCCTGAAACAGACAACTCATAATGTTAAAGTTCAGGATAGTTACAGTTGACTGAAAAAGGGACTCAGAATGGAAATTGCTCTACAACTGCTACATTATGACTTGCTGCCAGATCTGGAGATAAAACTAAAAGCAGCCATTTCTTCTGATTTATTTGGTTCTCTCTTACCCTTCTGTGGAATGACAATAGTAACATCTAAATGATAGCACTGCTTGGAGTTTTCTCCTTTTTTTTACCCCCCTAGGAATAAATGCATTGTATTCAAAGGCACAAAATCCTCGGAACTCACGGCACTCAGTGAAACCAAAAGTGATCAAACAAGCACTAGTTTAATAAATTCTCATATGCACATATATTCCAATAGGGAATATTCTGTGTTTTACTTGGATAAAAGTAGTGTCCCAGCACACTTAATGCTCAACTGTTTTCTCATCAGAATCCCTTCTGTCATAGCAAATAGGTCACTGTGCGGAAATCACAGCCACATTTTGAGTAGATTGAGTTAACTTTATGAATGCATCATAAAATGGGAACTTCATAACTTCCTATTGACACTGTTTTACTGTTGCAATTTACCATTCTAATGGCACTATTTAGGAAACAATGACTGAGCTGCAATGAGATAATTAAGGAATAATGCCCATTACTTCAAAGTATACAAAGCAGTAAACAGCTGCCAAAAGTGATTAATAGCTGAGGTGAAGTTAAGACATTTAATCAATCTAATAAACCATTTATTGCAAGAATATAGCCGCTTACACTAAGTGTGAGACATTTATCTTACTGATACAAACTGCAGTATTTTCCTTTCTTTAGGATGTAATATCACGAGACCTTGATTGTTCTCCCATTAAAGTCAAGGATAAAACTCCCATTGTGGGCCCAGGGTCAAGACTTCACAGAGCTGATACCAATGAAAATAAATGCTTCCTTTTAATGCAGAACAGTTTGCTAAAAACATCTCCCCTCCCCCCCATTATAAAACATCCTGTGGCATTGAGAGAGGGACACATTTTAGTAGCAAGGACAAATGTCAGAAGTCACGATGAAAACCTGGATCTCCTAGTAGCTGGTGCTGCAATTCCCTGCTAAGTATTGTTTTGTCTGTACTTCCACCTCTGATCTGTGACAGGGAGATGAAACCATGCCCTTGTTCCATGGGATTATTTAGGATTTAGCTCATGTAGCACACAAAGAAACATAGATAGAAGATACTGTACACACTTCAGAGTGTTCCTGAAGTAAAACCAGAAAGGATACAACATGGATTGCGCTTGATTCTGTAACATCTCATAACTGGCACAGGAATGGGAGTGGTGGGGGTGGGAGAGGCTGATCCCATGCCCAGGGGAAGGGACCTGTTTCCGAGGTTACAGCAGTGCTGCCAGGACAAGAACAGCTGCGCTTCCTCAGCTTCTATTCTGCCTCCCGCTGACCTGCTAGAGTATGGACTTTCTACTGCTCCTTGTGTGCTGTCAGTATCTTGGATTTTTGCTCTCCACCTTAGGCTGGAATGGTGAGAGAGCTGCATGGCAGCAGCAAAGGGACAAGCACAGGGAGAGACAGCCCCTCCTGGCACATCCCCTCAGCCTGCTTCCCCCTTATATATCACCACAAACAGCAGTTCCCCCTGTAAACTGAAGCAAACACCAAATTCCTGACGGAGATGAACACACAGTGAGCTGTTGAACCGGAGTTTTACGACATGAGTTGCAGAAACAATCTTACCAGCATTAAAATCACACAGACCACATTGGCTCCAGGTGAACATTGTATTTGTCAAGCCTTGCAAAACGTGCTTTTCATCAGACAAGATGTTTCTGTCTCCTCATCCCTGCATAGAAAAGAGGCATTGGAATGCATGTTCTCCCACCACACATTACAATTTCCTCTTCTCTGCAAAGAAGTGGAAGGTGTTCTTAGTGCTGGCTGACTCCTGAACTTGCTCTGAAGCAATTCTTTTGTCTTAATGGTAGCAGGAAGCTTCTTTGGTTTTACCCAAATATAAATATTGATACAGAAACTCATACCAGATAATAACAGAGGTATGAATTTATTGTTTCAGCAAAAGCTCCCATGCAAATTAACCCTCAGATAATTAAAAATGCCTGCAGTACCTGGGCGGGTAAAAGATCAAGCACTTGTAGGGTTACAACATAACCAGTGCTGTGATAAAGCTGCATAATAGCTCAGGAGCAGCAGCTCCCAGCCTTCACAGGCAGCAGGGCTAATTCCACCAGCCAACATGTACCAACTCCTGTTCCTCTGTGCCCGATCCAGCCTGCAAGGGACTGTTTGTAACTGCAAGACTCTTGTCTGGAGAAGCCAAAGCCAAGGAGCAGGTTGGAACTTGCACAGTTGGATGCAATGCAAGCAGTGGCATCACACTCACTCCCCGTGCGAGTGTTTGTCATAAGAGTAGGACAGGAAAACCTAAAATACGAGTCCCAGAAACCTGCAATACAGGTATCTCTGCCTGTGCTGCTCTGTAGGGAGTGTTAGTTTTGGAGACAGAAAGCACAGGTAGATTTGGAATTACTTTTTCTACATTGAAAAAAATGCAGTGATTTGAAGGTTCACAGCAAAGTGTTTAAATCTGTTGACTGCAGGAATGAAACAAGGCCCCCGAGCTGTTAAGTAATTTTCTCCAGAAACTTACTGGATGTGGCACTGCTGCAGAGCAGAAATTCCTCGAGGCTGGGCCCATAGCCTTCCTTCACAGTGAGGAAAAGCTGTAATGAAAACAGTTGCTTAAATTGCTGGAACTAAACACAGTGGTCATTTTTGCAACCCAGCTTGGCAGCTGAAAGGAATCCCAGAATGGCTGGGATTGGAAGGGACCTTAAAGATCATCCGGTTCCAACCCCCTGCCATGGGCGGGGACACCTTCCACTATCCCAGGCTGCTCCAAGCCCTGTCCAACCTGGCCTTGGACACTTCCAGGAATGGGGAGTCAATGCCATGGTTTTGTTAGGTAAAACTGTTCATAGATAAATTTACAAATATTTTGTTTTGCAAATGGTCAGTGGTCTCCTCTTTTAATGCAAAAAGAAGGTAGTTGTAACCAATATTACTAACATTCATGTTGCCTGGGTCAATGCCAGCTACAGAAGGATTTTCCCCATTTATTTAGTTAATTATAACATTATATCTATCTTTAGTGTAGCAAGGTTACAATAGAGGTTTGAATATACATTAGATTTTTTTTTCTAGGAGGCAAAGGACATTACAATTTCTTATTTATGTTAAATACACCACCATGCTTTTTAAAAGGTTTTCCCCTGGGTTTACACTTTGGCAGCCCCACAAAAAAGCCATTATTTGGGGTGGGTTTCCCCATGTACTTTCCCCACTATCAGGCCCAAGGCTCTGGGTAATGCCAGGTACTGAGGAGGGTGGGAGCAGGACAGGAACACCACAGTTTATATTTTCATGCACGAGCAAGCAGCAGCACTGGGAATTCCTGGAGAGCCAGACATGTCTTTTAGGAAAAATACAGAGAGTATTTGCTCTGAGAGAAGCAGCCAAACCTGCTATTGGCACCTTCGCAGTACAAGAGGGACATGGAGCTCCTGGGGTGGGTCAGCAAAGGCTACAAGGAAGATTAACGGACTGGGAAATCTCTCTTATGAAGAAAAGCTGAGGAAGCTGGGGCTGTTCAGCCTCAAGAAGAGACACTGAGAGGGAATCTCATCCCTGTGTGCCCCTGTCTGCAGGGAGGGTTCAGGGCAGGGACCAGGCCCTGCTCTGTGGGGTCCAGCAATGGAATCAGAGGAATGGGCAGAAACTGATGGCCAGGAAGTTCCCCCTGGACATGAGGAAGAACTTTTTGTGCAGTGGCTGAGCACTGAACAGATTGCCCAGAGAGGGTGTGGAGTCTCCTCCCTGGGGATATTCCAGAGCTCTGTGCCGTGAGCTCTGGATGGCTCTGCTGAGGTCCCCCCTGCTGGAGCAGAGACTTAGGACCAGATGACCCACTGTGGTCACTTCCAAATGGAGTGATTCTGTGATTTAAGCTACACACTTGCTTCTGAAAAAGACACCCTACAGTCACCTGTAAAAATACTCGACTCCACGTGTCTTCTGATCAGATGGTTTATATCTGTTCATGAACACGTTAACATTCAGGTCCAGAGAAGACCAACAGAGGTGGGGAAGGGTCTGGAGCACCAGGAGCAGCTGAGGGAGCTGAGGAAGAGGCTCAGCCTGGAGAAAGGGAGGCTCAGCGGGGCCCTTCTGGCTCTGCACAACTCCCTGACAGGAGGGGACAGCCAGGGGGGTCAGGCTCTGCTCCAAGGGAACAAGGAGCAGGATGAGAGGCAACGGCCTCGCATTGTGCCAGGGAAGGCTTAGGTTGGACATTAGGAGTAATTCCTCCACAGAAAAGTTGATTGGACATTAGAGACTACAAATAGTATGCCCCAGTGAAGTGCTGGAATCGCCGTCCCTGGAGGTGTTTAAGGAAAGCCCGCACGTGGCACTCAGTGCCTGACACAGCGGCGCCGGCCCACAGGTGGAACTCGCCGATCCCACAGCTCTTTTCCCACCCAAACAATTCCGACTCCGTGATTTATTTTTTCCCGCGCAGCCCCAGGCGGGAAATGGCGGACGGGCCCGCCCCGCACCCTCACGGCTCCCCGGCCCCGCCCCCGGCCTTAATCCCCGCCCCCTGCCCCGCCCCCGCAG
>VWYP01025138.1:15710-69356 GCA_013400435.1 Pycnonotus jocosus | reverse complement strand
CCCCGCACACAAGCCTGCCTCTGAGAGGGAAATAGCCAGGTGGAATCTCACTCTGTTTCCATGGACAACCCGTCCATTATCACCCAGGTGACTAACCCCAAAGAGGAGGAGATCCTGTCCTGCACTCAGGATAAAGGTGAGCTGCTTCCTATCTTTCTGCATATTATTTTTTTTTCCTCCCTCTGTTTAAAAATGCACGTAGTAACAACTCGCATTCTTCAGTGATCGTATAATCCTCTCTAGACTGCTGGGAATAGAGGATGGCTTGTTGGGTTCAGGCTGTTTTTTTGGTTTGGTTTTTTTGTGTTTTTTTTGTTTGGTTGTTTTGGGTTTTTTTTTGGTGGGATGAAGGTATTTGCGTGAAGGGTCTCTGAAACTGCTTGCTGGATACAGCTGAGAACTTGTTGAAAGTGTTTAAATACCGGATTTCATCAGTCATTTAAAAAAACTTCTCTTGTTCCCCGAGGTTTGGGGAGGTAACTTCATAAGGTGGTCGCTGTGCAGTTAGTGCTCTGCTCCAGGAAAGGGATACCTGTGCTGGGTGTGTTGAAAGGGTCTGAAATATCTGCTGTAAGGATTTTAAATTCTTTTCCCCTCTCTTTTTTTTTTTTTTTTTTCCTTTAACCAAATTCCTTTCCTATATTCCTCCATGCCTCCCATTTCAGAATCTGTGCAGCTTTCAGGTTTGTTAGTTGCTTGTGCTTCTCAGAAAGAGACACAGGCTACTTCTAAAAGCAGGCTCTACTCCTTAGATAAATAGTTGTTGCTTGCGTAAGGCATCACACTTGGATTGGGTTTTACTCCCAAATGAGATGAATCCAGCATAGCCAAAGGAGCTGCTTCCCTCCAAAGCCTGGATGCTGACGAGTGCCCTTAACCTTGTTTGCTTTGGGAAGCTTGGAGCAGTCTTGGGGCTGTAAGTGCTTGTATCCTTGTGTCTGGTGGGTGAGCAGGAGGGTTCAGGTTCTGGGGGCTTGTTCCAGCTTTGGGAAGTTGTTTGGTTGTCACTTTTATGCTTTGTTACAGGCAGTGCTGGTAAATAGGGGAGAAAGGGCAGAAATTAGAAATAAAGAGTTACGTCCGTGTTCCTTGGTAGGTACGGTCAGATCTCTGAGCAGTCGGCTGAAATGGTAAATTGATAGATCTCTCCCTGAAATGGATGGGTTTAGTGCTCAAAAAGCTTGCATTTTTGTGTGGCTCATCTTGGGAATAGTGAGGGCTCCTATATTGTTGGAGAAGTTGCTCCCAGTTACTTTTGACTATAAAGCCATATGTGAGATCTGTCTTCTTGCTTCACTAGTGCTGACTGCAGAGGTATGGAGGTAGATTTAAAAAAAAGCCATCAGGTTTGGGGGGTGTTTGAACAAAAAAATATTTATTTTCAGCATAGGAGTGTTTATGTAACTCTTAATTCCTTTTGCTTGTGAGGTGGTACTTCCACCACGAGGCCTGGTTTGGCTCAAGGGATTTCTGATGCTCTCCTCTGTTTTGGCAATGTGGAGCGTGGGGTATCTACAGTAAATAAGGTGCTGTGCTCTCCCTACCATGTCTCCTAAGACCTGGTTTGGGGTAGACATATGTGATACTGTGCTCAGATATTGTTGTTTTAATGGCTTATGTTACTGTATGTAATGGAAGGGCTTCGTTAATACCCATAGCAGCTGCTTGAAATTTTAGTGTAAAAAAGCCAGTTGAGACAAGCAGAGGAAGATTTGACAGCTCGGAATAAGAGTAGGCATCCACATCAAACAAGTGGCTTCGGAGTCCTCGGCAGAGCAAGTGAAAATATGCATCTAACTTGCATAACTCTGCAGTAACTTGCATAATGTGCATTGTGTTCTTGCTATTGGTTTGTCTTTGGGAGAAAATCATCATGGTCTTCGTTGCAGAGAAGGAGCTTTTCAGGCTTGGTGTTAGCTGGGCTGGGGGAGAGGGGAAGGAGGGGAGCTGGACTTGGAGATGAGGAAACTCCAGCGTCATCTTCAAGAAGGAGGTGAATTATCTTTTTTTTTTCCCCCGGCTTTTTGGGTGTGTGCTTTTTTTTTTTTTTTTCCTTAATGTGGTTCCAGTGCATGCGTTGGATTGACGATGAGCTCTGTGGTAAGACTTTCAAATCACTCCAGAGCAACTTTTGCAGCAGGAAAACCGCGGGTCTGTCCGTGCTGGGCTCTGAAAGGAGAGCGCTGCTTGCTCCAACCTCTTCCACTACAGGTTTTCCCAGTGCTCGAGGTACGGAGCTTGTGGGAACCCGTTGATCTTCCTGTCTCCCTGGCGTGGCTGCACATCGAGTCACCCAATTTTCTGTCAGATTTCCGAGCGGTTTTAGCGGAGCCTTTAGGTCCGGTGAGCTGCGAGAGAGAAAGAGCCCGGAGCGGAGATGGGGAATCCAGATAAAGCTCCTTGCAGGAGGCTGGTGCTAAGTGAGTCTTTTGCTGCCAGTTCAGGTTGAGCTCAGTGTATTGGTACAAAATGGCTCGCAAATATGTTAAGGCATAATGAATTAACTCTCTGTTTCGTGAAATCCAGAATCAGCTGAGCCTGAATTCTGGAATTTGGTGATACGGTGAAATACAGCAGCACTGTGCTGTGTGAGCCAAGGCTGTCCACTGTAATGAAAAGCTGTGTTTTTTTCCTCTGAGTTTAGCTTTTGGCTGCAGAAGTAAATTCCAGGGTACTAAGTGACATGTGGTGGCTTTGGGAATCAGGGTTTTCTTGGGGTTGTTGAGACCTTGTGTTGGTGTCTCTTGTGGAAAAAAAAAAAAATTCTTGTTAAGCTGGAGAGAGGCAGTTCCAGAGTAACTGAGCAGCTGCTAAATAATGCATGTGTATACCTTCAAAGTTTTGATTTTTTTCCCAAGATTTTTTTAAAGCTTTTAATCAGATGTGAGACCAGCATTTAGTTTAATTTTTTTTTTAATGCATTTATGTTTTAAAAGGAATTCGATGTGCACTGTATGCTTTTGCCAGATTTCTCCTGTGCGAGGCTGGCAAGAAACAGAGCTGGTTCTCTGGTCCTGGGGTAGTTACGTGTTTAGGTAAATACTGTGTTTTGCAAATAAAAATGCTCAAGCATTTTCTTGCTAGTCCAGGTGTATTAAAAAATAGCTTTTGAGATGAATGAAGCTGTGGCAACTTTTTAAGGAGTATCTTATAAACACCAAGAGGGATTTGTTAATGTTTATTTTTTAAGAAATAGCAAAAAATTTTGAAGGTGGAAAAAAACAGGTCTTGGTATGTGAGCCATTCCCTAATATGTTGCCACATGGTGGTGCCCTGGATTTAGTTGTCTGTCAAAATGAAAGCTGAGCATGGAAGGTTTGCTACAATCATATTTTATTATTATTATTATTGTAATGTTCTTAAATGCCTGTGGTGTTGGTGCTACTGGAGGATTTTGGTTTCTATCTGTGTTGTTAAATTAGTTCTGGGAAGTAGAAACTTAGGTTCTCCCAACTGGAAGTGATACGTAGGTGCCTGGAAATACTTTGAACAGTAAATTCACGGAGAATTCAATTCTGTTTGTTTTTTAAGTAACAGAAATAGTAGTTCTCTGCAGAAATATTTTATGTTGTGGTCATCTGGCACTTCTGGAAACTGGGAACATTAACAAACTTGGAGCTAAAATGGAGACCTAAGTATGTGGAAAGAGGTTTGTTCTATCAGGGGTAAATGTGAGCAACTAAGAAAAATGTAGATAAAAAGTACAAAGAAAAACGGAAAGTCTGAATCTCTGTAAATCAGTACAGATAAAACTAACCAGTTATTTTATTTTTTTATTTTTATAAATTCCTGTTATGCATAGACCTCTAAAGTAAAATTTGTGTGGCTAAATGTACAGAAAACTGAGCAGTGCTGACAGAGCTGCTCTGAGTGTCACATTGAGAGTGGTCATGGCAGCAGGCATTCAGTCCAAAGAAGTGAATTTTCCTTTTTTACCGACCTGCTTTAATTTGATCCTCATAAATGATGCAAATTCTTGGTTGTCTCCAAGTGCCAAGTTAAATAGTAGAGAAAAATAATCCAGTCCTTTAGGTACCTCTTTCAGGCTGTGGTGTTTTGTTTTCTGTCTTCAGATACATCTTTCTTGACTGCTGTAAAATTTGCCTGTCAGTTGAGTGTCTATTTTCAGTTATTTAAAGTAACAGAATGTTTTAGTGTCCCTACAGATGTGAATTGTCTTCTGTGATAAATTATTTTGAAAAGGTTCACAGTGGAACCTGAACTATTAGAGTTTTTTTAAATCACAGTGTGAGTCCCTGAGGATGTTTTCACAAACTTTTTTTGCCTTTCAAATAGAGTTGGAAAAAAAAAAGCAATGAGAGCAATACTCATTATAACTTTAAACAAGGAGTTCTGAAGATCTCGAGTTAAAAGCCAAAATAAGTCTTCAATTGTGTCTTCAATTTAAAAAAAAAGTTTTGAATATAGCTGAAAATACTTTGAATGTACTTTTTTGCCATTACATCATCAGGATTCAGAGTACTCAAACACTTGAACATATGTTAATGATCCTGAGACATTGTCTCAACAGATTTTTATAATATTGACTTCAGAATTTTAACACTACAGTAGCATTTTAAGGGGAAGAAAAAAAAATGCTGGAAACCACTCCAGCAGTCCACTGGAATGTGAATTGCTCACAGAGGGTAAAATTTTAAATCATTAACTAATGACATAGTTGTTATATGAAACCAGAGTAGCCATACAGTAGGTTTTATGTTCCAGGGAGATTGTAGTAACCTGTAGTAACCCAAGATTTGATTTAGGGTCATAGTTAACAGGTAGAAGTGCTCTGGCAGATGGGAATGATAATTTATCAAATATTCAGTCAGTCTGTAACCTGCAGTGTCATCATTTCTTCACAGTGCTTGTTGTCACCTCAAATTCATACTGGTTTCAATGCAGTGATTTAACTAAAGTGTTCAGAAGTTTAACATGCCTTAAAAAATAAAAAAAGAAACCCAACAAAGTTGACCTACATTTTGTTAATTCGGTACTCAGAAATGCAAATAGCATTTTCTGACATAATCAGTAAAACGTGGTGTGATCGATGCCACGCTTCAGCTTTCAGAGTTTAAGCTGAACATTCCGAATAAGCCTCTGGATAACGGGTCCATTTTTGTTTCTTTAAAGGGATAAAAACTGAAATGCTGAGAAGGCAAGAGGCCAAGAGAAATGAAACTCCCTGACTTGGTTGTTGTTGTGAAGGACGTTCCTGTTGCCCTCATAGATAGGTTTGACTGTGGGCAGCTTGTTTTCCCATCATGGAATGCTTAATTTATGAGTTTGACTGTCATGTAAAAGTTACTGTTCCGACATGAAAATGGTTGCAAGTTAGATCTATCCTACAGTTTTTAGGTATATGTCAAATCTTAGCTACTCCCTCTGTAAGCAAGTGCACTTTTGTTTTATGCTGATTTTTGAGTTGTTGGCAATGACCACCATGGTTGGGACTCAGTATATTTTCAATTAAAAATCCAGTTTCAGGCAATCCTGGATGTGGAGATGATAACTTAAGGCTTGAATTTGTCCATTACTCATGCCCAGCCAACAGAGAATTAGACAATTGTTTTTGAAGTTTTTCTGTCCCCAAGAGCTAACATTTTCTTTAAAAAAAAAAGAGTAGGGAAAGGAAAGACAGGTGTAATTATCTACATTCTTCCTTAGGTTTTGCTCACTGTGTGAATCAGTAAGGGAAAATGTGGCTCATCTTTCTTTCTCCTCCCTGCCTGGGGGATATATCTTGCTGGGAGAGGAGTGAGGAATGTGGATGTCTGTAGGACCAGGAAGGAGCAGAGAGCTGCCAGAGTGCTCCAGCCTGTTTGGGGGACAGTGCAGTGTGTGAAATCCTGCCTTTTGGGGCTGTAGAGCCCAGGCAGAGGCTGGTGGTGGGACAGGGAATAGTTTTGGTATTTGAGCTGGGCTCCCAACCTGCCCTGACCACTCCTGGGCAGTGGGTGCTCCCCTGATGAAGTCTGAGGGTCTCTGCCCACCCATTATCTGTCCTCTTATCCCAGCTCAGAATTATTTGCAGAAAGGGTTGGAATCTTCCACTCTGGAACAAGAGAAGGGCTGGTAAAACTACAACGGGCCAAGCCTGTTTAGATGTTTATAAAGATCACATCTGGATTGCTGGTGAGGATTTTAAACCATCCCATGCCTCTCAGCAGGAAAAACCTGGCTGGAAAAATCCCCTAGAAACATTCAGCAACATTTCCTAAGCCTCCATGAGTTGGTTCTAATGGATGTTCCTGATCTAGGCTGTATTTCCAGTGTTCAGCTCAAACAGGGTGACACTGTTTGAGTTTAAATTGTTTGCTGAACTCCCAGAGCTGTAGGCAGACACAGAGGAAAAAAGCCTTTTGTGCTTTAATGTCATCACAGATATTTTCAAGAGTTTCATGTTGTAAATGTTAATCTTCTATAAATTCTGCTTTTGCTGGAGTTTGAGGGGAGCTTGCTTTATTTTTACTTAGAGAGGCTGAGGCATAAAATGGACATGGATGGGATGAATATGGAAAGCATAAGTAGCATCTAAATAGATCTGAGTGAAAATATGTTCCACGTGATCTGCTGTGGTGTAATTTTGGCCCTTTTTTTGTATTTCTGGAATGTTTTCTGTAAAACAAGAGGAAAAAAAAATCTAAGAGTCTTATACAGTCCGGTCGTTTCAGTGCCAGCTGCTACTGTGTAACACAGATACTCCCAGTAAAAATATCGACTTTAACCAAATGAGCAGAGAAAGTCCTGTTCTAAAGCTTGTAGGCTTTATTCAGCTTGTTATCAAAATGATCATTTGCAAAGTGCCACTTCTTGTTTTCTTTGTACAAGATAATAAAGTTTGATTTGTAAAAAGAAGAACCCAATTATTAGAAGTGATTGGCTGCACTAGAAACGAGAATTATATTATCTAGGAAATTTATAGCGAGTTAAAGCTGAATAGATATATGATAGACTTGGATTCTAAGGGTGTCAGGGGGGTTGAAATGAGATTTTTTTCTTTATTTATTTTTTCAAGAGACTGTTAGTCTCTTCTGAATGTTTATTAATACATTTAAAGCCTGACAGATGGGAAAATAAGACTCTGCAGGACCTGTTTTGTACAGAGGAGCAGCCCTAAATAATGGATGCCTGATCTGTCAAAATCTAATGTGAATGTAACTTTTAAAATGTTTCTAAAATATAAGGGCAGGTTTGTAGGAGGCAAATACTTCATGAACCTCAGCCTGCAGTTACAGTTTGCATATAGATGATATTGTTTAAAGTCCTCTCTGCTGAGTAGCTGGCCAGTTGTTTGCTGCCACTGTTGCAAACCTTATTTTCCTGGTAGCAAGTGAAGTATTGATTCCCTGCCATGCTCTCCCCCACCCCCGCAGCTCTCTGCTTCCTGACTTATCCTCCAGGATTCCCAGCGGAATTGGCAGTAAAACCAATCTTGCTGTTTCCTGGCCTGCTGTAATCAGCAGTAAAATTTGAAACTTTCTTGTTTATTTGATGATTTGCAAAGCTTGGCCGTTCCTTTGGTGTGCGGGACTCCTCCCCTGGCCTCTGGGAGCCAGATGGAGGGATCTGCTTCCAGCTCTTGAGAATGAGCTCCTGCCTTTGGGAACACTTTGGGGTAGATAAATCAGTTTCCATCCTCATAATCCTAATAAAGAAATTCTGCCACAAAGGTGCTGTTACAGTGGACAAGTGTAGAAGGATCCAGGTGGGTTTTTTTGAAGCAGTGTTAGTAAAGAGTTGTTTTAAAAAGATACAAATTTTATACCAAGTCATTCTGAGCATGCATTTAACAATTGGCAGACAATGCTGCTTTATTTTTGTCCACAAAAGCTGTCTTGTATTTTCATGCCTGAATATTTACATATTTGCATTCGTTACCCATGGGTGCACGTACATGTGGTTACCAGGGACCTGATTACGGAAAAGCTTTCACAGGATCACAGAGTGCTTTGGGTTGGAAGGAACCTTGAAGCCCATCCTGTTCCACCTCCTGCCATGGGTAGGGACACCTTCCACTATCCCAAACCATGTCCAGCCTGGCCTTGGACACTTCCAGGGATCCAGGGGCAGCCTCAGCTTCTCTGAGCAGCCTGTGCCAGGGCCTCCCCACCCTCACAGGGAAGAATTTCTTCCTAATATCCCATCTGACCCTGCCCTCGGGCAGATTTAAGCCATTCCCCCTTATCTTGTCACTCCAGTCCCTTGTCCCTAGTCCCTCTCCAGCTCTCTTGGAGCCCCTTCAGGCACTGATCTTCCACTGCCTTCTCTTGGTCTTCCAAGAGAATCACTGAGGTCTTCCAGAGACTTCTCCAGGCTTGGCTCTCCCCAACCCTTTGTTTGTCTCCATGCCAGAGGTTCTCCAGCTCTCAGAGCTTTTTGGTGGTCTCCTGGTGTTTCTGCAGCAGGCCCACCTCAGTAAAGCTCAGAGTGGTGGGTGTAGATTTTGAAGTTGGTTTGCAGTGTGAGGTTTGCCAGTTTTTCCTAGTGATAGTCAGATAGAGGCATTCTGGAGAGGAGAGGTCAATAGTGACACCTTCCTAGAAAATATTTAATCATTTATGTACTTGCTTCAGCCAAGCACAAAGAAAGGTCTAACATTTACCACCTGGAGAGAAAGGTACAATTATAAAGTATCTCATTACACGGTCACAAAACCCTTAATTTTTTTTAAAAGTGGGGTTGTGAGACTTCTTTCAACTATAATTGGTTGAAGATACACATTAACAATTTGATAAGTGCAGTATAAAGTGAAGGATTTCAGGGAAAACACGAGTATGTATTTCACAGGGATTTTTGGAATTAATCTTTGACCTTTCAGGGTTTTTTTAAAATTCTCTCCCTTTCCTTGTTTTGCTTTCTTGCCTTTTTATCTTCTCATCAGAAGATCTGGGCTGCAACAGCTGCCTCTTTGTGCTCTGATGCTGTTGAAGCTCGAGGGGCTGGGGTGTTTGGTGGCTGTGTCCAGGGATAATTCTGGAGTGTCAGATGGTTGGTAGTATTCTGTCTCAGAGATCTCTTCCAAGCTTTGTGAGTCTGTGAGAAGCTGCAGTGGATGTTTGGGGCTGAGGTGGTGCAGTGAGGAGGAACCCTGGGCAATGCTGTAGGGACAGATTGTCTCCTGGGAAGTTGGCCAGGATGGTGGAGGAGCTGTCTTATAAGGAGAGATGTTCTATGTGTTGAAATTTAGGAAGATAAAGGTCTTTTATCACCTCCAGTGGATGTTGTGCTGTATTTAAAGGGGGGAGATGCATGAAAAACAACCAGAATAATGGAGTAAGTACTCCAGGGCTCTTCCCAGGGGACAGCATGGCTTCAGAGTGAAAGGCAGAATGTCCCATTTGGGTTAAAGGAAGTGTTTGCTCGTGCATCATACAGGTGACCTGCATAACCCCTGAAGAAATGGTTTCCAAAATTGCTTATCTGGGAGTTCCTAAACAGGATTAACTGGCAGCAATTTGCATTTGTTATAAGTGATGCAACCTTATAAAGGTACTGAAGACCAGTGTTATAAAGGTACTGATTGTGTTTCAGCATATGAATTGTGTGTCACCGGTCATAGAATAGTTTGAATTGTAAGGGCTCCTAAAGCTCATCCAGTTCAACCCCCTGCCATGGACAGGGACACGTTCCACTATCCCAGGCTGCTCCAAGCCCCATCCAGCCTGGCCTTGAACATTCCCAAGGAAGGGGCAGAAGAGGAAGAAAGGGTAAAAATTTTGTTACATAGTGGCCAAGTGAACACTTTAAGTGTTTGTGCTTGTATTTACCCTGAACTCACAACAGTTTTCCTGTGCTGGGTTATGGGTGCTGGAAGATGATTACCTTTGCCAAGTCATTTGTTGGCCAGCTGCCAGTTCTCGTTAATTTTTATGGTGTGAAGCTGATTTTGTTGAGAATCTGCAAGTGGAAAATGATTCTGAGCGTTTTGGAAGTGGGCAAGGGGGGAAGGTTATGTTGGTTAGGGAATTAAAGAAAGAAAAGGAAAAGAATACTGAATGCAATCTGCAGAGCAATTCATTTGCTAATTACACATTGACATAAATTGGAAAGTCCCAGAAGGAGGGGGTTTACAGCATAACTGGAAAACAATTTGCATTTGTGTAGAGGTCTGTGCTTATCCACAAAGGAATGAGATTTTAACTGGATTTGTTTAATCGAGTTTATCGTGAGTGCATAGTTGTAGGCTTCCTTTTTCCTCACATTGCAAGATCTCCTGTCTTTCTGGAAGATTCCCTCTTGTGTTGAGATTAAATATGTCAAAGAAGGATGTATGGTGAGGTTTAATGGAGATTGAAAGTGAAACGTAAGAAAAACCAGGAAGTGTCCTTCTGAATTTTAGAGTGGATTGAATACATGAATGTTTCTGGCTCCAGATTACCATGATAAAACTGACAGCTTAATGCAAACTCGACCCTGAAATTCAAATGCCCCCTTTTTTTTTTTTTTTTTAACTCCCTGCCCTCTAAGAAATCTGAAACACTCTAGCAAATTCTTGACATGCTAACTCGTATTGCTACAAAGAGCATTCAGTATTATGATAGTTTGGGGTTTTTTCCCCTATAAATCTTTCATACTTGCTGGTGCCCAACATGATACCCTACAGTTGCCTCCACTTTCCCTTTGGTAAACATGTTATGATGGGGGAAAGACAAAAATTTGAACAAAAGTAGAAATCAAACTTGACAGTTTTGAAATAGGAATCTGTTTGGGTCTCATGCCTGTATTTACTTGTGCTGCTGCTGCTGCACATCATAAATTACCTGTTTAGCATCCTTCTGGCAGGCAAGGGAGCTCTGAGAGCAGAATGTTTTTAAAAATGTCACTTGTGGCAGTGATGGATTCTTTCCAGTACCTTTAAATCAGTCAGTTGTTTATCTTAAAGGTAAGAGCTAAATACTGTTACTATCTCATGATACAGAACTGTAATAATATTAAAAGGAGAAAAATGAGCTTTCAAACCAAACCTGCCCCAGATGCACGAAACAACCTCAGCAGATTCCTAAGGAAAAGTGTCCCTGGATCCCTCAGTCAGGTGCCATTTCCATGGGATGCAGAGCAGCGTTTAGTAACTAAAAAGAAAAGATCAGAAGGAGGTTTTGCTTTATAATTTTTCAAAGTGTCCTTTCAGGAAAAGTCCTAAATAGAATGAAACTCTGCTATTTCATTTTGTGTAGTATGCTGGATTAAGCCCTGAAGTACAGAATTTTGTTGACCTTGTGCAGTTGTTTTTCTGTTCAAATACAGTTTCCACAGTGGTGAATTTCTGATGCCCCAGATGGTTTTCCTTTGTCACCCAAAATTATTTGTTTCACCAAACTCTCATCAAATAACACTTGCAATCTTCTTAAAGTGTAAATCTAAAAATATCGATTATGGCTTTGCAACATAAAAAAATAATTACCTGTGCTCCTGAATCCAAGAAAACAGAAAACCAGCACAAACCTCACCCAACAATAAAATCAAGCAAACCAAAATAAAGCACAGAAAGAATTCCCTGTAATACTAGCAGGGATATAAGCTGTGAGAGTGAAACTGCTCCTGGAAATGTCGGAGGTGACCTTGTGGTGGTGACCAGGAGGACACAGCAGTACAATTTTTAGCAAGGTGACCTGGCACTCAGCCTGTACAAACAACTCTCCAGCCCCTTGAGAAAAGGGGGGATGCTGGTGTACAAGGGTGTGCATTTGTCTGAGTAATGTTTGTACAATAACATAAAAGTAACCCTGCTTTTATTTTGGAAATGCCTTCAATGGGCACTAAAAGGCAGATAAGAGCAAAATAAGTCTGGGCTGACTCATTGCAGAATGTGCTGAGATAATCTTGAATTCTTGTTAAGGTTAATTAATACCTGTTTAGTTTAGGCTTTGTTTATCCTTGTGGTGTGGGTAGGGGATGTTGGAATTCACTTGAAATAATTTTAGAAATTCATAGATAAAAATTCATTTTTCAGCAAACAATGCACATAGTAATTAACAAAAAAGAACAAATGTGATTTTTTTTCTATTGCTGATGGCGAAAGGCTGAAGTAAAATGTTTCCACTGGCCACTTAAAATACCAGGTGGAGTCAGATGGGAAAACAAAACTTTATGGTGCTGTTTTTAAACTGTTTTCCAGTAATTGTCAGCCCAATACATGCTGCTCTTTAAAAAAAGTACTCTGCAATTTTTGTTATGAAGATGATTGCTTAAGCCCCACTGTAGGTGGGCTTGGTATGAAAGCCTTCAAGTAACAAATGGCTTTATCTCCTCTTCTGCTAATAAGGTCAGTAAAGGTTTCTCTTCTGGGTAATAATAACAACACAGTTTCAAAGGCATAAGAATCCTGAGTGGAAAACATGTTCAGAGTTATCAGGTGATTGGCAGCTGCTGCTGCTAGGAAGTTTTTTTAACAGGAATAAACTGGTTTTCTTGCTTTAATTAGGACCATATGTGTACAGCAACTCTGATTGTCTGGGAAGCTGCATCCTGTATTTTCAAATAGCTGATAAAATGTTGCAGTTGTGGAAATGAGTACCAAGTCCAGTGGTTAGATGTCTTTCAAAACTCTTTTGGTTTTGCTTTCTATTTATTCATTCAAAGCAATCAAACATTGATTGAGGTTTGATGGGTTTGTGCTGTAACAAAATAAATACTGAATATTTTCCTCAGGTGATGAAGTAACTATTTGGACCCAGTATCCAAAAACAAGTTTAAAAACCCACCAAATTTCAAGTTCACTAAGCAACTAAAGCACCTGTGAATTGTTGTTTTCTTTGCAAAGTCTTCATGGATTAACTTCTCTATAATCAGTTGTGTTGCGTGGTAAATAATAGCAAAAAATATATTGAACAAGAGAAATTAATATGAACATGTTAAATTCTTGATTTATGTGGTAGTGAAAGGAACCATCAAATATTTGCTAGAGAAGTCACTTTTTAATTCTTGTAGAAACAATTAAAACCTGTCAGCTGAAGGAGGGGCTTGGGTGCTGGACCTAAAGATACTTCTTTGGCAGTGTTTGGGTAAAAGTGACCACTAACGCCCTTCCTTCTGGAAAACATCCCATTTATTTATAGGACTTCTCAGAGGATAAATGCAGCCCTTGGAACAGTCACAGGAAATAATACCAATGCACCTCTAGACCGTGGCTGCCTTTTGGTCCAAGTGGCCAAATATGCCACTTTTCTTGATTACTAGGGTGACCACATGGCATTACTCCTGCCCTGTGTGGAGCCAGGAGGTGCCAGGAGATGTCCCAGGGCACTCCCTGCCCATCACTAACTCCCCTCTCCTCTGGCTGAGGTTTTTTGTTGGTCTGGTTTGGGGTTTTTTTTCTGTATTTATTCACAAACACCACTGTGTATCCGTTTCAGCCTTTTTCAGGAGAAACTGAGCCAGATGTTGTGTTGTCCCTCAGCTGTGGATGTGTGAGTGAAAGAGGCAGTGTCCTGCTCGTCTCTGATCCTCCGAATCTGGCAATAATTGTCTTCCAGACAAGGCTTTCTGCCATCATTGGTATTTTCAGTTCAGTCATTTGGCTTGCTTGGAGGAGTCGTTAAATAATGCAGTATTTAAAAATCTGGTAGGACTTTTTCAATCAAGTATTCCAATTGTTGCTATAACCATTTCCATATCTGAAAAAAGGAAATATTGCTGGGCCTGTTCCTTACCAGGTGCTCAGGAACAGGAGAATTTTCCTTTTTTTGGTTGATAAAGTTTGAGATGAGGGCATCTTCCATTTTGTTCCATGTGCTTTTAATAGTTTTTAGGTTTGGGTGGGATTTTTTTAATAAAATAATATTTGATAATAAAAATTTAAGTGTGACTTTGTCCTGTGTGCATGTAAATAAAGTGAGTTTGTCTTAAAAGTTGGTGGAGGAAACACAGGTGCTGTAGGATGCAGCTGATCCCACCGTTGCAGTTGTCTCCTTTAGGATGACATGAATCTTGGGGCCTCCATTAAGAGTGAAGAAGCTGTACAGATTTTCACTGACTTCTGTGCAAAGATAAGTTAAAAGGAGTTCAAAATCCTAATTTGACAGCTTTGTCACCAGCTTTGTCACGCTGCGTGTCAGCACTGGGGTTTGGCTCCGTTGCAGTGTAACCAGGGATACAGGCTTGCAGAGTGCCACCATTTAGCTTCTCTTCACAGGAGAAGGAGAAGAAGAGGGGAAAACTTGGCAGCAGAAATTTGGTGGTTGGTGTTCTGCGTTTAGCAGCCTTGGGGGTGGTTGTTAAAATGAGCTTTCAGATTTTGAAACCCCGTGTTGGGAGCAGCATTAGGTAACGTGGTGTTGCTTCAGCGTGCTGGAAGTCCATCAGAGCTGCCAAACCCCCAACACCTGGCTGAATTTAATCAGTAATTCAGTGAAAATGGAAGAGATTTAAGAGCTCTCCCTGTTGCAGGCAGGAATTGTGTCGTTTGCTCACGGATGAGCTCGGGGCAGAGTATTTAAATTGTGGTTTGTGGAAGTTTCGTGTCACACCGAAGTCCCCGTCGCTCTACTCCACAGAAGCAAACCTGATCTCAGCATCAGCAGGGACTCGTTGTTTTGCCACTGTAGAGAAACTTTTTGTGTCTGTTACACAGCCAGGAGAACAATATAGAGGGTTATGGAAAGGCTGCATTATTCCAGGGGCCTTTTGGATGGCTTGCACGGTTTCTATAGGATGTTGTTAGCAAATCGCCTATTGCAGAAAGCTGCGAGTGAATTCGATGAAATATCACCTCTCCTAGTTCTTTGTCTGATGGATTTTGTCAGCTGCCTTCCTGAGTGAGTACCACCAACTTTTTTTAATGTTTATCCTTCAGCGTTGCCTGAAATCTTGTATTAATTGCCTGTTTCTGAATTAATTTTTTTTTTTTTTTTGCAAGATTGGGATACTCTGCACGATTATTCAGGAAAAGTCTTTGTAAGAATTTTTTCATTTCCTGCTTTTTTGAAGGAAGAGCATTTCCTGCTCTTTTTCCTGTGCATCTGAGGAAAAATCAATATTCAGTTCTGAAAAGGGAGAGGGATTCATCTGAGATGATGACTTCACACTGGCTGTAGAGGGAAATGGGATGCTGTTGTGAAGTAAGGGAGGAGCTCACATGAACACTGGATTTATCTTCTGTAAATTTTGATGGTCCAGGGAACTGCTAATGGAAAAAAAAGTCCAAAGCCTGCATCCCACTAGAAGAATTCTATACTGTCCTGTTCTGTGCTGTATTTCTCTTTTAATGTATTCAAGAAGCATAAATTTGCTGCACTCACAGTAAAATGGAATTTTCATAGCTGTTTAGAGCTAAGACTTTATATTGTTTCTAATGAATTTCATTGGAGTTGCAGTGATTTCGGTCTTCAAGGTGCTCCTGTCAGTGGAGAGAAAGATGCAGCAATGGGGAAGCCTTGGCAGAGCTGTTCCCATGGCTTCTGTCTCCCTCATACCCATCCTTCTCCTCTTATGAACTTAGAGCTGTGATATTTTGGAATCTTGTCTCATGCTGCAGGTATTTGTGCCTTGGCCCGTGTACAGGACTTTGTGTGAGCTTAGCTCCAGTTCAAGGGGAGAAATTAATGCAGGTATTTGTGTTTTAGGTTGGGAGGGGATTGAATTTACAGCCAACTTTAAACTCCTGCCCCGAAGTTCTCCCTTAGGACCAGATGAAATCATTCTGAAGACTCAGCTGTGAGCTCAGTGGTCTGATTTTAGTGGGGCTGGTCTGTGGCACTAAGGATAAAATTTAGCTCGCTGCTGGAGCTTGGCAGGGTAAGATTCAGGATCAAAGCTTGCAATTTAGGGAATATTTATGGGGCATTTAGCAGTTAGTGAAACTCTAACACTGTTCACCCTTTTTCTGTGATCAGTGATTTGCAAGGTGGTATTTTATTTCCACTGGCAGACTATGAGATTGCTTGCTCTACCTCTACTGTTAATGTCCCAGGAAGAATTTAAGGGAAGGAGGATGCCTGAAGAGTTAGGATCTAGAAAAAGAAGATAGGCCAGTAATTCTACAGTAAATAGAAAACTGAGAAAAGGGAGAGCAAGGTAACTAACAGAAAACTGGAAGAAAGATGGAGGAAAGCTTTTAAGGAATTCAGAGTGATGTAAATGTCAGTTTTAAAAAAATCACCTTTCAGGTGTCACACAAGCTCTTTTTAGGTTTTCTTCCTTGGCAGTAGAGGTTTTCAAGATAAAAATACTAAGCTTTAATTTTCTGCTGTGGAAAAGAATTTAAAAGGAGAGGCTTATTGTTCATACAAGACTGGCAGACTAATGTTAGAGAGGGATTTTTCTTTTTTAAAGCAGTGGGATTTTTAAGCCATTAATGTTATTTCAGCCATTGTAAATACTTGTGTGTAATTCTTTAAGTAGCTGAGGGTTAGTTTGTGTTCCTGTATACACATGGAACAACTACAGGTAAATACCTGTTGCCTGCCTTTGGGTTAGTTACTGTGAGAGGGGATTCCAGGAATTCAGGTTGGAAGGGACATCTGAAGGGCCTTGTTCAAAGCAGGGCTGAGGATGCTCTGAGCGTTCTCCAGTCAAATTGGGAGTGTCTCCAAGGATGGAGATTTCACAGCCTGTCTGGAACCTTATTTGAGTGTTTGACCACATTAATTCCTAATATTTAGGAGGAAATTCTCCTGCTGCAGGTTGGATCCATTGCCTCTTCTACTGCTGTGTCTCTACCTTCATGAATCTCAGTCCAGTTCTCTGTAACCTCCTCAGTAGCTGCATCTGCTTAAAATGTTAACGTAGATGTGCAAAGGAGTCATAAAATGCCTGTTTGTCCAGTGTTTCCCTCTTACTCAGGCAGTTCTGTGTTTACTTAATATAATTCATCTGCAAAGGTCCTTCTCTTCCACAATGTTTGTGGTGATTTTCAGTTTAAAGCCAGTGCTTCATTCTATCCTCACACTTGCCGTGGCTGTATTTGTTCCTGAAGGTACTGTGACTATAGATTCCTCCTTCAAAAATAATAACAATTTTGTCATGATCTCATCTAAGCCATTTTTTGGTTTGGTAAATCATCTGTTGGCAGTAGCTGCCCTGTTGTGCATGCACAGCTTTTAAGGTTTTCTAGAGTAAATAAAAATTCCACTTTCAGCTAAGTCATACTACGTGTCGAAACCCCCTCAGAACTGCTAAGTCACTTCATTTGAAAAGGATGTTCCTCTTTTCCAAACCCTTTTGATAAAGATTTAATGTGCTGGTTCTTGAGACACCCTACCCAAGTTCCTGAGTGTTTCAGAAAAATAGAAACTATTCAACAATCAACTTTTTTNTTGGAAAAATAAAAATTATTTAACAATCAACTTTTTTTTTTTATTTGCCCCAAGACATATCCAGAAAAACGATTTGAGGATGAATCCTCAGTCTTGAATTCATCTGAAGTTTGGATTCAAAATTTTTATGACATTCTATACCTCTGAAATTCTGCTTTCTCTGCTTCAAAATTCAGCAGTTCTTAATATCCTGCAGCAATTTTGCGTGGCACTTTGATATATTTTCTGTAAAACACACGGAGTCTGAGTCTTTATAATTTCAGTAAGAGAGTCTTTATAATTTCAGTAAGCCATGAGAATGGCTCTTACATAGTGTAGAGTGAATGTGAGGAAGCTTTAGGCAAAAGTGTTCCTGCTCTACAGAAAATTAGTGTGAAGATTTTAATGGCACAAGGTGATTATGGCCTCCTCCAGAAGTGAGATGATGATCCATAAACAGCTCAATGTTCAGGAAGAAGAAGCTTAAATGATGGGTTACTTCTAAATAAATTCACATCTGACAACTTTTTCAATTTTTTAATTATGTTGTTTTGGGGTTTTTTCCTAAATGTATAACAATTTAAGATAGAATTTGAGGTTATGCTGTAAGGTGGTGTCTGTGGGGGCTTCATGTAGAGAAGGGTGGGTTTTGAGGGAATGGCAGCACAGAAGATTTGAGTTTGAGGGACATTTTCAATCCTCCTCCCCTTCTGTCTGTTCTTATTTGCTGAAGCTGCCAGTCACATCTTCCTTCTGAGGTTACAGAAGATAACTGTTGAAATTAAGTAGGTAATTTTTTTTGTGGCATTAGTTCTGGANTTGTGGCATTAGTTCTGGAGACTTTTTTTTTGTGTGTGCATATATATAATTTTTTTTTCTTGTTAGCTTTTGTGGGTGGGATAATTTTCCTGCTGCTTGACTTTACTAGGACATGTTGGACAACAATATTCTAGGTACTATTTTTCATCTATAAGACCCTGTGATCTCATTTTACCACAGGACCTGCAGGGGTAAAATAACTTACTGCTTCACACAGTCTGCTGTTCTCACAGCCTCTATTATTATTATTGTTGTTGTTGTTATTATTATTTTAGCATTTAATCAGAATACCATGAATGTTAATTTTCAATGCAGAAGATTCAGAAAAATTATAGAGGCTAGATATCCCTGTAGAAAATCTGTACCTCATTTTACAAATCCCTGTGAATCCACTCTTCAAAGAAAAAAAATACAAAATTCCCTTTGTATCTCCCAATAAAATTCTGACATTTCATTGTTTTTAGCTTCAGCTTTCCATTTTGCAGTGCCCTTTGTTTTATTGCTGTAACACCAGCTAGTCCATAAGAAGCCAAGTGCAAACTGCATCATGATGGCAGGTTGCTTATATTCTGTTAATTCTCTCAAATAAAACAATTTGTGTTAATTACTGCTTGGGTTTCTCACATTATTTGGGCAAACAGCTCTGTTACACTCAATAGCACATTTTCTGATTGTTTGTTTGTTTGGGGAGAGTATTAGTGCTTCCCTTCAGTGTGTTGCTTTAAGATTAACATATCATTAAGCTGCATAATAAGACACAGGCTTTATTCTCGTGCAGGGAAATGGCAGGGGAAGGCAGGGCATAATCTTGCAGTTTAGTCAAGAGAAGTAAAAACCCTAAAACAATCTCTGAAAGTGGATTAGTCAGTGACTTGGGGCTCTCTGTTATGGGATAGCAAAGCCCAAACTGAAGCATCTACAGGAAAACTCATGTTTGTTGAGGTGGATTGTTTGTCCATTTTTGCCAAATGTTTCAAAACATGGACCTCTAATACCAAATTAATCCGTGCAGCCAGGTTTGCATAATTTGGGGAAAAGTATTCTCTGATTTATCAGCACTGTTTGGTGTATTTTATAATAGATTGTGCTCTGTGTCTCTGGTATGGATTAATCTCTAATAAGTGCAGTTTGGGAGATTACCAGTTTAAAGAGTCTTTGCTTTTGGAGGCAAGAAGTTAATCTTTGACAGTGTATTTTTTGACATGTTACTGGAAATCGTTCTGTGCACTTGCTCTGCTGCTTTTTCCAGCATTTTTTTGTGGGGCTCATTTCAGCAAAACTGCTGTCAGTGAGAGCCTCATGAAGCACAAAAAACCCCAGGAGCAAAAAAAAAAAAAACCCTAATCCACATGTGCTGTATCCATGGAGTTAAACACTTCAATGAATGGAACAGGGAATTGCATATACAAAAACCCCTCTTTTTAGTGGGGATGCTGCACCTCAAATCCTGTGTTCAGTTTTGGGTCTCTTGATGCAAGGAAGGCTTTGAAGGGATGGAATGTGTTCAGAAAAGGGAATGGAGCTGGGAATGGGTCTGGAGCAGCTGGAAGGGCTCAGCCTGGAGAAAAGGAGGCTCAGGGGGGACCTTCTTCTCCTCTATGACTACCTGAAAGGAGGGTGGAGCAAGATGGGGGGGGATCAAGATTGTTCTCCCAGGGATCAAGTGACAGGACCAAAAGAAATGACCTCAAGTTGCACCAGGAAGGTTTAAATTGAATATTAGGAAAAATTTCTTCACCAAAATGGCTATCAAGCATTGGAACAGGCTGCCCAGGGCAGTGGTGGAGTCACTATCCCTGGAGGGATTTAAAAGATATGTAGATGTGGCCCTTGGGGACAGGGTTTAGTGGTGGGCTCGGCAGTGCTGGGTTAATGGCTGGACTCTTTGATCTTGGAGGTCTTTTCCAAACTAAATGATTCTGTGGTTCAGTGATTCTGTGATGTGACAACCTGCTGCAGCCTCCTCTGTTTCTTCATCAGTTTGACTCTCTTTATAACCTAAGTTTAAATAGGAGTTGTATTAGGCAGAAGAAAGGCAAACTTGAACCACACAACCTTTCTCTTTTTTCTTCATACTTCATAGGACTTTGCCTTTGAAACGTGTTTCCACATGGAACAGATGGTGGTTGTTCCTCTTCTGGCTTTTCACGTGTGATAGATTTTCTTCTGCTCCTGTATTGACTAGTACCAAAAAATGTAGGACACTGGGCTATCTACTAGCAGTGCTCCACTTAAAGTGCAATGAGTAAAAGCATTTGGAAATCCTGTGCTGTGAAGTGTTCCAGAAAAGCTGCTTCAGAAGTTCTTGAAACATGTGGGGTTCTTTTCTCAGTGTGGAGCCTTGTGGTGCAGTCCTGGTAGTTGTCCGTCCTTGTCTGCCACTGACAGTTGGTGGCTTCCCATTTCCTAAAACAAATGGTGTTTTTGGAGTGTTGATTAACATTTATTTTCACATCCCTGTCCACAAAAAAAAAAAAAAGGGTTTTTAATGTGCACTTGAAAGGGGTTGCAGCCCCATTGCTTAAAAAGGGATCATCAGGGTGGAAGTTTCTCAAGTCTGACCTCTCACCATCACCTTCACAAGTGCCACTGCATTTCCTTAGGATTCATCCTTTTCTCCCTGATCTGTTTTTGACTTTGTGACCCACCTCTGGAGACAGATGTGCCAAACAGGCTGTTAGTGGTTGTGGTTGCTTTAGCTGGGGTCTGTAATAAGACATCTCGTGATGGAAAGGTGGTTGCTTATGTTGAAAACCTGATAGATGAACATGTCACCAGCGACACAGAACACGACAAATGTGCCTCCAGTCATTCCATTCATCACTGCAAATGTGATTCTCTTCATCTGCTTGGCATGAATATATATGCAGAACAGATTAGAGCATTCTTGTGTCAAGTTTTAGTGTAGATTGAGTGTGGTGGTGGGAACATTTGTTGTTACAAGAGCCTCTTTTAAGTTTGGGGACTTCCTCTGCCAGCTCTGCTGTGTGGTGACAGTGGTTATTGCTTGAGACGTGATGAGAACCCATTGATGTCTTAAGTTGTCATCATTGGCCTGGAACATTCTGTCTCTTTGGTTTTTTTGGCACTCCTTGAACTCTTCAGGTCTTAATTTTTTTTATGTTATCAACAGTTGAACAAACAAAGTAATGCTCAGAAATAGTGTGGTTAGAAAAAAAAAATCAGCCTGGGACAACCATAAAATAATTTTTATCTTTTCTTCTAAGGGTGTTAATACTGATTAAAGTGTTGGTGGCCAGTTTATATCCTACCTGTAAGGAAAACTGTAAGGAAGTGCACAGGTGTTGTACAGACCTGTGTACTTGATAAATGCACCACACTGTCCTCAAAAGTTCATGTAAAAACACTAGAAAATTGCACAAAGGTCGATTGGTTGTTTTTAATCCTCTCTCATAGGCATTTAAATTAAGAATTAATTTTAAAAAATCCTTAAACAAGCAAAAAAAAAAAAAAAAGAAAAAAAGCTTTAAAAAAACACCCAACAAACAAAAAAAGTTGGTTTTGGTGTTAATTCCAGAAGGGGAGCCTTGGTCCCAGTGACAATTTTCTTAAAAGCAGCTGGGCAGAACTGGCCCATGTTGGATCAGAGGGGGAATGTACTCTGTCAAGAGGTGCTTTTGTGGGGACCTGAGCTGAATTCCAGATGACTTTTGTGTGCTCCTCTGCCTCTCTGGCAATTCTTAAACTCTGATAAATAAAACCTAAAATTGTCTTGGTAGGAAAGTAAGATTCATCCCCTAAGGATTGATGTGTCCCTCTCAAAATTACTTTCATACTTCATCTGGACGTGAAGATTTGTTACAGCACTTAGGTTTTTAAATATCTGAGTTGTGCATTGGTGAGAAAGGATCAGTGTGAGCCACATGCTGTGCCAGATGTAGCTGATAAAAGCTGTGGTTGTGAAAAGAGGGGATCTGCCATGGGCAGGAAAATGCAGGGTCTGTTACAGGAGGGGATTTTGGTGTGGACAGTCCTTCATGTGGTGACATCTCTTTAATCAGACTCACAGAATGCTTTGGGTTGGAAAGGACCTGGAACCCCATCCAGTTCCCCCTCCTGCCATGGGCCAGGACACCTTCCACTATCCCAGGGTGCTCCAAGCCCTGTCCAGCCTGGCCTTGGACACTTCCAGGGATCCAGCAGCAGCTACAGCTTTTCTGAGCACCCTGAGCCAGGGCCTCCCCACCCTCACAGGGAAAATTCCTTCCCAATATCCCATCCATCCCTGCCCTCTGGCAGTGGGAAGCCATTCCCTGTGTCCTGTCACAATTCTTTCTCCCCAGTTCCTCTCCAGCTCTCCTGGAGCCCCTTCAGGCCCTGGAAGGGGCTCTGAGCTCTCCTTGGAGCCTTCTCTTCTCCAGGTGAGCACTTCCAGCTCTCCCATCCTGGCTCCAGGGCAGAGGGTCTCCAGCCCTTGGAGCATCTTTCTGGTCTTTTCTGGACTCATTCCAACAGGTCCTTGCCCTTATGTTGTGGCTGTTGTTTTAAGCCACATAAGAACTTTGGAGATGCTGGAAGAGACTGTCCATGGTCTGTGTTCAGACTCATGCATGTGTTGAAGGGTGGGTTAAGATGTGCTTGGTGTGGAGAGGGGCAGTGATGAAGATCCAGGGCACATCACTGACGCTTGCATTTGCTGTTTGAAGGCTGCTGCCCTGTGCTGTGGGACATCATAACAATGTACCCTAGTTCTGTCCTTGCTCACCTTCAGGATCCTGCTCTTGTTGAGTGGTGGGGCACCCAGCAGCCCTGTGAAGGGTCTCTGTGACACAGTAGTTAATATTTGAGTTTCGTTTGTGGGGTTACCAAGATGGGAAGATTGAGATGAAATGTTAGAAATAACAAAACTGACAAACAAGTGGTAGCACCAGAGAGCTGCTGCAGTGGACAAGTTTCATTAAAGCTCGTGTGTCCCAGCAGAACAGGCTGTAAAATGAGCATTGCTGGTGCCAGTACAGCCACACTGCAGTGGAGTTTTCCTTGGAAAGCCTTGCAAACCCACACTGTGCCTTCACTCAAGTACCTGCCCTGATCATGTGCCCTGTGTTGGGTGAGTGCTGCACATATTCCAACCACAAAAGCTGCTGGTGAAGTGATTTTTTTTCATGCCATAGATACTTGGGGCAGGAGTACAGCAGGGCATGATGTCCAGCACATCCTTCTCATATTCCAGCAGGCTTTGATGCAGGAAGGGCAGCTGCAAGACATCCCTAAAGGCATCACAAGTAAGGAGGCACCACAGGACAAAAGTAGGAGGTGGCTCAGAAAAAGTGGCTGAAACGGTGACATTTATCAGAGGTTCAGAGAGAGAAAGAGCAAAAACATTAAAATCAGTGAGCTGCAGGCTGGCAAACTTCAGTAGGCTCTGAGGATCTGGAGACATGACTCAGTTCCTTCAGATGCAAACCTGAAAGAAAAATAGGATTTAAGATGATGTAGCAGTTTAACAGAGGGGTTTTTTTATTGTGGAGATAGGCACAGGCTGTGCCAGTTCAAATGAAGCACAGAAAATATAGTAGTTCACTAAGTTGATAAGTTTTTCCAGCACAAGAGGAAGGAAGGAAGGCTGCAAAAAGTCTGCCCTAGTTTCCAGTAGGAATGGTTTGAGCGAGAATATTTTTGCTTCCTTGATATTTTTGGATGTTGCTTTTAATTTTTTCTCAATTAATTTTTTATGTTCTCTGTCTTGTGCTTGCCAGAACATGCACCTGGCAGTGGCTGTGGAGAAGGCAAAGGATTGGCAAAGTATTGTAGTAATGAAAGGAAGACAAAGGATTTGGTTTGGTGCTCAGCAGGAAAGGGAAGTTACCAACTTCTGACAGTAAAATATTGTATTAAATTGGGGGGAGGGCAGCTTGTATCAGTCTTTGGCTAAGACTTTAATTGGGAGCAGATGGTAAATTAAATCACTGGATGCCTAGTGGCTGGTGTGAAGCTGTACAACTTCAGAACTGAGAGCTGTTACCTTTGACACCTTGGGAAGAGTAAATAAGCTTCTAAAAAAACCCCGTAAGAACTAAAATAGTGCTTAGGCTGCCTTATTCATAATTTCCAATTTCAGTTTTCAGAAAGGAACACAGAAACTTGAGAAAAATTGCAAGAAACTCAGGAAGCCAATAATATCCAGCAGATTTTTCTTTTAAAAAATGAACCATGCCACAGAGACTGAACTTAATTCTGTAACGTGGTAATGTGGGGAGGAAAAACGAGTAGATTGCCACGAGCTGAAAAGAAGCTTTTAAAGAACAAACTAGAAAAATGTTGATCTGTATATAAGCTGCTCTTAAATGGGTGCAGAAATTTTTGCTGATGTTTTGTCCAGGACCTTTTGAGGGATGTGGCAGATGGGAATGTCCAGGTCTGGTCAGTGCAGCAGACTCTGAATCTGCAGGTACTGAAATAGAAACCATACTGGGTGTTTCCAGTGAAAGTAGAAAGGGACTGGATGAGCAAAACATAAATTGTGTGGTTTTCATATTACTTAATCAGATTATTTCAAGTTTTTGTGAAATAAATTACTGCAAGAACTGAGAGCAAAAAGGCAACTGGTAGCATTGCTAGACCTTGGAAAATCCCTAGGTATTTGTAGTAGTCAGATCTGACATGTAACAATAAGGGAAAAAAAAGTTATATGTCTGTTTACACATTCCAATGTGACAGCTGGTTTGTAGGAATGGTGAAGTCCTCCTGCTGTACCCTCTTTTGGAAAGACTTCTTCTTCTGAGCTGCTGTGTAAAGCTTTGTCCTCTGGATTTGGAGTTGAGAGCTTTCCAAGGAGCTGGGAGAAAGCAGAGTAGAAAATCTGACCTGCAATAAAAGGCTGAACGAATTGAGAATTTCTTCCTTTTATCCTGGAAGGGGTATCCTGATTTTTATTTATTTATTTACATATCTGCCCCTGGTTTCTGTGACTAGTATGACCACAGCTTTTCACCAGTGAGTTTGCCAGTAGAAGTCACATTAGTGCTGATACTGACATACAGGTTTTCATATGGAGAAGGTGTGTTGGTGTGGTTAACTCTGCACATAGTTAATCCAGGTATAGTCACTTCTTTTCCTTTCTTCCCACCTCTTGTTGCAATCCCATTATTAACCATTACATCTGTAGCTGAACACAAAATAATGAGTGAGGGTTCAAAAGCATCAGGTTCATTCCTACCATGGGAAGCACCTTGAATCACAGTTCAGACAACCTGAAATAAATCAGGTGGTGCTTTAAGCAGTGCCCATTCTCCCCTCCCTTTCCAGAAAGCACATTTTCTTAGTCATACTAAATGCTTTTTCCAGAATACCTTGATTTTAAGGAGGGTCCTTTAAGGCACCCTTGATTTGGGGTGCCTTTGTACGTCCCCTGGTATTTCCATGAGTAGCTGCTGTTCCTCAGCCAACCCCAGGCATTAAAGAGGCATCAGCTCCTTTGGATGAGGCTCTTGGTACAACAGTAAGCAGCAATTTGCTGTTGTGTGACTTAAGTGTTGTAAAATTATTTTGCGTAAACCTTGTAACAGTTGTGGTGGAGTTGTGCTGATCCCAGTTGAAGGAATGGTGAGCCTGGGATCCAGGCAATCTTGCCCTTCCAAAGTGCCATGGATGCATTTAAGCAAATTGCAGATGTCTTTATGTGTGGTGTAGGAGTTTTACCCGCAGTCAGTAATTGAGGAAGCGCCAGAATAATTGGAAAGGATGACAGGAAGGCTTTTTTACTCTATTTTAGGCTATGAGGTTCAGGAAGAAGGAATTGAGGAAGCTGCTGGGAGGGGACACACACACAAAAATAACATTACAAAACGCTGTGTTTCGATGTATGATGCTTGGTTAGTTGGGCTTTTCCCCCTGGAACATACTGGGGTAAGCCTGGCAATGTTGTAATGGCCAAGAGGCAGGAGAAGAAGGTTCACCGTCTCAAGTTGAGAAGGAAACTCTTCTGAGGGTAGAAGGGCTGATGGTGCAGTCCAGAGGCTGGCAGGGAGTGAGCAGGCAGAGAAACTCAACAGCTTTCAAAGAAAAAAAAAGATGAATTAGAGCTGTAGATGACTCCTTCCTCATTTTGCTTCCTTGATCTGATGCTCTGGGTTCCCAGGCTGCTGTGGCCAAGCTCAATCTTCTTTCAACCACATCTTCTCCATCTTCCTCCCCATCTCCCACAATTGCTGTTGCTGCTGCTTCTCCAACCCCACAGGAGTGAAAATTCCCAATGAGTAACACTGAAACCTGTGAATAAAGATCTTGGAGCATTCCAGATTTTCGGGCCGTTGCGGTGTTACAAAGTTTGTTTGTACCTTTTAGATTTGGATTATCTGCCCTCTGTCTTGATGAATAACGTTCAGTGTGTTTGTTCAGCTGCAGGAATTTGTTAATCTTTCCTTCAGTTTTCTCCCAGAAAAAAAAAAAAAGAAAAAAAAAGAGAAATAATCTCACCGTGGAGAAGTTGAGCAAAAATTGGATTGCGAGACCTTTCTGTGCTTTTTTTTTTTTCCTTTCTGGGAGAGTACATTTGTAGTGGTAGCTGGAAGAGCAGAGAACTGAATGTGCAGGATTAAGTCTGAGGCCCCAGCTTCCTGTATAAGGGGAGAGGAGCTCACGAAGCCGAGGCAGCAGCCAAAAGGAAAAGGGTAATGGACAAATGTAGGCTGTGTGGATCAGGGCGCTGCTTGGCAGCTCCTCCTGGGGGTCTTCCTGCTCTGGGACACAAGGGACCTTTGGGACAGTCACTGTCAGAGCAAAGCTGAGCACAGGAGCTGGTGAGGGGGCTCCTCGTGGGTTTAACAGCTCAGAAGGCAACAGGAGTTTGTTTCTCAGAGGGTTTAGGTGCAAGAGCTCCTTATGGTTTTTTTGTGTTTAAGACAGCGGCAGAGAAGGAGGAAAACAGAAGTTCGTGGGGAAAAAAGCAACACAGGAAATCCACAGGTCTTTAGTGAAGAGACACAGGTTTGTAGGAGCTTTTTCATGGACACTGCAAAACCAAGGAGCTTTACAGTGTCGATTCCAAACCTTGCATGGAATTCATGTCCCTTCGAAAGCTGGGTTAGAAATGTGTTTGTGACAGGGTTTACAGTTCGTTTCCACAATCTCTGATCTGGAAACAGACCAACAAACTGTGTTTGTAGATAATTCTCTGCAGAAGAGGCATGAGAGAGTCTCTGATTCCCATGTTTTGCACTTTAAATCTGCTTTTCTCTGAGGAGTGGGAAGAGCCTCCTAGAAGTCCAACCTTGAGTGAAATCTTTGAATGTCAATAACATAATGATAATTTAAAAAATCGTACTAAATTACATTAAAAGAAAACTTTGTTTCCTACTGTTTTGCTGTAGTAATGAGCAGAGTAGCCCAACTCATGTGGAACACAATACCTCAAAGAGAAATTAGAAGTTATTTTGAAAGGATATTGGGAGGGATGATGGTTGGCTGAAGTCTGTAGTTGCAGCCATACAGTCAAGTTTGTAACATTTCTTCCAGTTCTTTATTATTTTAATAAAAGTAAAAATCTCTTTTGTCATTTCCTCTCTCCCATTTGGCTCATCCTTCCACCGGGCAGTGCATGGAAATGCTACAATCATTTAGGCTGGGAAAAAACCTTTAAGACCATTGAATCCAGCCATTAGTCGTGCTCTGGGCTGAGCCTGCGCTGGTGGCCCAGCTCTAAACAGTGTAAAGAAAGTTTGTGCTGGTTATATTTGTCCTTTGTGCTGTGGTGTGTGTGCTCCTTTCTCAGAGGACACCTTGTCCAGTTCCTCAGAGTGTCATGAACTTGCTGCTGGCTTCCTGGAGAAGATGCTTGAAGCCTCCAGGGAGCTGAGCCCCGGCGGTGCCGCCTCCCAGCACGAACGCTTAAAAATATTTCTCCCATTGCTGCATGGTTGGACTCTTGCTTTCTGATTCCTGAAACATCTGGGTTTGTGCTCCACAGTTTGTTTATTTTTGTACTGAAAGGGCTCAGGAGCCTGAGGCCGTGGCAGAGCCCTCAGCCTGCAGAGTCAGGGCTTGGACAAGTGGCACAGGATCGATGTGGCTGCTGTTCTTAGAAGGACTCTCCTCTTCCTAGAAGTTTTCATCCTTTCACCAGGCACTTGTTTTCCTCCCTCTCCTCCCTTACATCATTTTTGCAGCTGTTTTTTTCTTGTGGGTTTGGGTTTTGTTTACATCTGCTGTTAGTAATGTGGACTGTAGATGCCTCCTTGAAATCAGGATTCTCCTCTGTGTTTAAAAAAAAAAAAAAGGGTTTTGTGAATGGCTGAAAAAAAATCTGTTCCACTTCAGATTGTAACACTGAGTTATGGAACAAAATGTCTTACACTCATTATTGTGGATACGGTAAGGGATTCTCTTTTTTAATGACAGTTACAAAGCTTTATGGAATTGTTTCAGAATTGGGCTGATAAATGGCGAAATATTTTGTTGCAGCTTAATTATGGAGAACAGGAGCTTATGGTTTACCCGTCTTTAAATATGTACATGAATCTTTTCAAAGTAATAGGGCAAATATAGTACTGTTTCTGGAGGCTTAAAAAGAAGATTTGTGCTCTAATATTAAATTTTTAATGTATTATTCATGAGGAAAGCCAAGCTGAAAGCTTTTTTCCTTCCCCTCGGTAGAAATGAGCTTGAAGAATACATTATCTGTATAGAAAAAAGAAAAAATGTTAAGGATTTTAGCTCTTGCTAATATTGGTGTGGTGCATGCAAGGACTGCTGGGATTTCCTCAGGGAAAAGAAAACAGAATTTGGTTGAAAATAAGCTGATACAATCATTGAATAATTCGTACAACATTACTGGAATTCAATTCCTAAAATAAGTCAGGGTAATTCCACTTAGAATGTGCTTTTTAGAATGATGGAGTGATTGTTTATTGAAGTTGCTTTAAACTCCATGTCTAAGAATTATTGCCTCTGGTTTGGATACAGGGCTGGGCTGGATATTTTTGTTACGTGTGCCACTTTCATGCTGGCTCTTGCAGATCTGTGTGTATGTGCACACCATGTATTCCTGCAGAGCTGTGTGTACTTTTGGGTTGTTAAGGCAGGAAAAATGTGTGTGAGCTTTGGAATTTGGAGAAACTGTATAGTGTTATGTAATACATTGCGTCTTTTCAATATGGAATATTTTATACCCAGTGCAAACTGATGTTTATAATTATATTTCCTGCTGTGGTATAATTATAAACAAGAAGTATAAGCCAAGTGACATAATTTTTGGTGTTCTTTTCCCTTTGTACTTTCCCATTCCTGGATCATCCTTGGTTTAGTTGCCTGAGATGACTCCAGGAAAAAAAACAAAAAAGCCCCCAAGTTGCATGTTTAAGCAGCTCTAGAGATATATTTTTCCACTGCCTTGCTAGAATGTTACACAACAATTAGTTTATGTGTAAGAAAAATATAAATAATTAGTAATATCCAAACACCTCAGTTATATCTTAAGGAAGGCATAACTTAAATTGTTACTTAAATGCTAGGACCTCATGTAGCAGGATTTCCTAGATGTGGTTAATGTAATTTCTAGACTTTGGATAAAGCAGGAATATTTGCTCTGTGTGATAAGGGAATAAAGTTAGGATGTAACAAGCTAAATGCTCCTCTAGAACCTACCATTAAATTATATGAGCACCTCTCAATTTTTAATATATATTCAGCCCCAAGGTCCTACTAAAAGGCTGCGTATGTGCCTTCCCTAAGACTAAAACTGAAGCAGAAAATGTTCTGCAGTTGTTTTTTACACTGGGTTTAAAAAATGATGGACAAGGAACCATTGCACAGAAACTTGGAAGCTGCTTGTCCAAAAAAATGGATATTTGGAGTGGAGCAGAAAAGTGAATCAGGTTCTGTATGGGCTTGAACTGGTTTTCATGGGTGGGGCTGACCTTATTCCCTGTGCTCTGCAGGACATACATCCTATTAAGTACAATGCAGTGTTGTCTTTTTTGCCACTTGATCCAGAGTTTAGTAAGCCTCAGTTCCACGTCCCCAGCTGTCATTTGGAACAGTTAATACCTTCTGTCATTGCTTGGAACTTTTGAATTGTCTTTCCTTTTGATGGGAGTGTCCAGAACTTGGGGTTGCAAGAGAAAATACAGTTTGATGGATACTTGGAGCCATATTCCTTAATATTTGCTGTGAAACTTTCAGTGACATAAATTACAAACTGATACAGGAGTACCATAAGCAAAAGAACAGGAGGACTGTCTCAGATTTATAGAAATTGTCATTTTTAAATGTTAACCCTGAATACAATAATCTTTGGGATTGAAGAGAAGATACAAGGTAGTGGTGGGAAACTTAAAACCTGTGGCCAGAGAGCAGGTACAAACATCCCAGGGGTGTCGTAATCGCCTGGTGGTGTTATCAGGTGGTGGTGGAAGCGTGTTTTGACTTGTGGCTTGTCACAGGTGTTTGGAAATTGTGCTCATCCTTCATTAAAGGCTGTGCTGAAACAGCCTCCTCAGTGCTTGGGCTCAGCTGTAAGTGTGCACCAGCTGATTAAATAAGGCCGTTGAACAATTGAATTTCCTAAAATGAGAGAGGAAAAAACCCCAACTTTTGTGGATAATGTGTTTGCTGAAGTGCTCAGTGGCCAAGGCGTCCTCTGCCTGAGAAAACTTTCCACTTTCACCTCTGGGCGACAGGAGGAAGGAAGAGTGTTAAAAAAAAACTGCTGTGAAAGCCCATCCAGAAGCTTTGCCCTGTTTGTGTAAGCTCTTTCCTTTGGGAATTGTATTGTGGACTTTCAGCTGGTACACGAAATACTTGGAGCAAGCAATCCTCTGTTAAATGCTCTGCCATCAGGATTTTCTGTATGGTGGCATTTTTCTTGTGGAGAACTCACAGGATTCCTCAGGAATCTTGGAAGCAACAGCTGAGAGATGCAGGAAGCTGTGTTGTGTGTCCAGAATTCCCAGTTCAGCCTTGCTGAGGAACCTCATGTTAAGCCCTAGTGTTGTGTTTTGTTTTCCTGATGAGCAGCATTTTCCATTTGTGTTTTGGATATGCAGATCAGCAGTGTGGAGCAGTCAGGAAAGAGTAGCACTGGGCACAGAAGCAGAAGGATTAAATGAAGGGGTCATTTTGCAGCATTTTTAGGATAAGCAAGTTTTGCTGCACTGTTCCTGGTCTTGGCCAACTCCAGTGACTTACAGGAAGGAGCAAAGCAGTGGTGTGGGGGATGGTGATCTTTCTCTTAAGTGTAAATGTTTGCAATATAAACAGCTGAGCTGTTCATCAGGGGTTCCCAGAGGAGAGAAGAAAAACAATATTGGCGTTTTTAGGGTGGGTTCTGGTGTAGACAAATCAGATGCATTGTGCTCTACAAGTGCTTATCAGCTTGGCTTTGTGAGCTCTGCTGTGGTCAGCTGGGCTGGCGGCTGAGCTGCCTGGAGGGTGAGGAGAAAATTCACAGAACCTACTTGGGAGCCATAATGATGTAGTTAAAACAAGAAAATAAACCAATTTTTTTCAGTGTCGAGACCCATTACTACCCAGAGATTTCCCCCCACCCAGCTGGCTGTGTCTTGGCAGGAGGTTTTTGGCAGTGAGTGTCTCAAACACACTGGACCTTACTTTGTTTATTTTGTAGGGCTGGAATTCTTGCATGTGTGAGGACCCATGGGAGGGGACTCAGGCCTTGATTTCTGCTCACTAGAGTACAGTTCTTCAGCAGAAAGGAGAATGTCTCTGCAGCACTGCAGGAGTTACATCCAGATTTGTACTCTTGATATTTGTTAGATTTTCATCTGGGAAAATCCTGTTGGGTCGTGGATTTCACAGAATCCTAGAGTGGTTTGGGTTGGAAGGGACCTTAAAGATTATCCAGTTCCACCTCCCATGCCATGCAGGGACACCTTGCACTAGACCAGGTTACTCCAGGCTCATCCAACACTTCCAGGGCCTTGAGCACTTCCAGGGATGGGGCATCCACTGCTTCCTTGGGCAACCTTTTCCAGTCTCTCTCTTGTCATGTTTTTCTATGTCACCAGGAGAAATAAGATCTAAGACAGGCCCTAATGAAGCCAATAATGCAGCTATTTGTCCTCATTTTGGTTATGTAGGAGCGGGAGAGGTGCCAGATATTTATCTTGCTTTGCAGCAGGCGTGCCAGCACATACAGAGCTTTCCTGCTGCAGCTCTGTGGAGCTTTGGGAGAGCAATTCAAATGCAGAGTCTGTTTAGATTTGAGTAATTCACTGAATGTGCTGGGGCTGGGCAGAGGGAGCCAAGTGGGTTCTGCCCAAGCTGATAGCACTCAGCCAGTAGCCAGAAAAAAAGCCTTTCAAATTGCTTGTGCCGTGGTATGGTACAGAACATAATGCTTACTGTTTGTGCCAAAAGGGATTTTTAAAGCTATCAGGATAAACACCACAACCAGCTGTGCAGGTGTGACTGTCTTAGGCATTGCTTTTCTCCATGCAGCTTTGCTGCACACAGCTGGGGGGGGCCCTGGAGGCACCCGGAGGGTTTTTGGTTAGAAATTGTTGGTTTTGTGCCCCTCTTTCCCTCAGCCTGAGTTACAGCCCCCGTGGCAGGGGGTTGTTGTGTGAACACCTGCGTGTGGGGTCAGTGCAGACACCTGAAGTGCAGAGGGGCACAGGCTGAGGTGGTGAGAGCAGCACGGGGAGCAGGAAATGGCTGAAGAGCAGCGATGCTGAGTGTCAGCGCTGGCTGGGGCTCCCTCAGCTTGGAGCTTGTTACCTGCTGGGAGAGGAGAAGGAGCAAGAGCTCAGGATGGCTCTCTAAGTGCTTGGGTATATCTGTAAGTATAGATTTAATGTGATCTGGCATTTATGTGTCTTCATGCCTGGGGTTTCCCATCTGAGCTAAGTGCAGTAAAATGTGCTGGATCCATCATCTGCTCAGGGCTCCTGCCTGAGCTCGTCGGCTGCTTCTCTGCCCTGAGCCCGAGTGGGACCTGTGCTGTTGGAAGTGCTCGTGGTAGGACAAGGCTTCTGCCTCCCTAGGAGATGAAATGTGCTCTGCAAAACCTGGCTTCCTTTGCTTCTGAGAGCAGCAGGGCTTGTAAGACCTCACACCCCATCCCTGGAAGTGTCCAAGGCCAGGTTGGAACGGGCTTGGAGCAGCCTGGGATAGTGGAAGGTGCCCCTGCCCATGGCAGGAGTTGGAATCAGCTGATCTTCAAGGCCCCTTCCAACCCAAACCATTCTAGGCTGCTGTGATCTGTGTAATGTAAATGGTGAAAATCTGGCTCCATTGCCAAGAAAGAAAAGGATGCAAGGCAGTGGGAATAGTATTGCATCATCATGTACTAAATACACAGTTCACCCTTGCCTCTGCATTAGTGCTAGAGGAAAACAGCCAGGGGTTTTTGCCAGATTGGGCAGAGACCAGCTGATCTGAAGTGTTCAGCATAAACAGCTTGGGCAGGAATGTGGGCTAAGAGAGGCTGGGGCTTGGGCAAGATGCAGATTTAGAATAATTTCTCTTGCCTTATGCCTGGGTTCTCTCTTAAAATTAGCACAAAGGCACATGCTGAAGAAGTTAGCTAGGGAGGAGTTTCAGCCTTGTTAATGGGGCCAGGGGCAATTTTTTTACCTCCTTTTAGTCTACTTTTGATAAGGTCAATATATGGCCTTTGTTTGGGGGTAACAGGAGTGGGGTTTGTAGAATGAATCCACATAGTTACAATCATCATCATTTTTGCTCCAGTAAGCAGCAAAAAATTACTGTACTGGTTTTTTTGGGTTTTTTTTCTTCTAATGTAATTAAGGAAACAGTTTATTTTTAATGTTTCTAAACTTGTAGTTCTGAAGACACTTGTTATTTAATATCCTCAGTTACACAGCACTCAGTTATTCATGCTTTCTCATGCCTCCTCTGTGAAATAGCAAGTGGGCTGCACTCAGTGCTAAGGGATTGTCAAGAGTTGAAGCATGGGCATTAAATCTTGTGCATTCCTTTAGTACAAAGTTTAGGATATTTCAAATAGGTCAGAAGTACTCGACGTTGTGGGTATTTGGAGAGGCAATTAAACGTGTCTGCAGCTGTTCCAACCTGCAGCTGAATTGTCAGCGTGGTGGAGGCATCTGAGTGCTTGTTTAAGACATCACAATGCTTTTTAAAAAATCCTCTCCTCTTAAATTTAAATTTTTTTTTTCATTTTTCTTATTAGCTGAATTTCTCAACAGGCAGTAAACACTGGCTTTTGTTCTAGAAAGGAATTGCTGGAAGTTCATCAAGTTTCACTGCTTTTATTTTTTTGTCAAAACTGTAGTCACTTTATCATACAAAGCTTGCAGTTTCCTGTATCTTTTGTTTCATTCTTAATCTAGTTTTAGCTTTCTAAATATCATATTTCCAGGTGGGAATGTGCTGCTTTTAATGGTCTGGGAATGCTGAATGGATAAAATACTCATGTCTTCAAAGTACAAGGTCAGAAGAGCTAGGATTGAATATTTTCCAGCTTATTTCTTGGGATCAGTTGAAAACACAGTTAACATATAAAAAAAAAAAAAAAAAGTAGTTTGAGAAGTCAAGGAGAGATGCAGCACCAATGCAAATTATTAATGAGTCTTTGCAATGTGCTTCTGAGGGTTTTTTTTTCCTTACTTCTTTACTTAGTGTGTAACAATAGATGCTCTGTTACAGCTTCAATTTTTTTGTCAGAGATACCTGGCAGAGCTGCTGTTCTGCAGGTGACACTTCAATTGAACTGAAAACCCACAGTGGTTGATATTGTAATTACTTTAGATCTAAAATAGTTACAGAAGATGTGTAGGTTTTACTGAAAATGTAAATTGATCAAAATTCTTTCCAGCTTAACTGGTGAGGGTGGATTCAACAGCTTGAAGAAGAAGGCAGCAAATAAAGTTGCATTTTTATCTCTATAATATGCATTTGTATTATGTGTCTATAAATATTGTAATTATCTTTTAAAAAGAATTTATGAAGAGTAATCCAAGATAGGGTAAAATCTGCTTCATGAAAGCTAAAGCTGGAGAAGAAATTACCTTGGCAACAATTTCTTCAGCTGAGATTTCTTCCCAGCAGATACACTCCAGTATAACCCAGACATCTTCTTGAGAAATCCCTGCAACAAATAAGTTTATAATCAAAATCTGATGTTTTTATTTTGCTCCCAGAAGGGCTGGATTCAAGTAACCTGCTAAATGATACTTGTATGATGCCTGTAAATTGATTTTAAGAGCATTTCTAGTTGTTAGAAACAGCTGTTAGATTTCTAGTTGTCAGAAACAGCTTCTAGATTCTCTAAATGGCTGAAGCACAGATAATAAAGTGATTCAGAGAAAGTTTCCTCTTCCAGATGAGTGGGATTCCTCTTTATTCCTTTATATCTGGGTTCATAATATAGAGAAATTTGAGGAGGGGCATGGAGGAGTGGGGAAAAAACAGTAATCACACCAAATAAATCTACATCTCTGTTTAAGTCAGTGTCTTTTTGAAGCTAAGCCACCTCTATTTTTCTTGCAAAGAAACAAGGTAAATATTTCATACATGGTCACACATTGTTCCCTGCTCCATTAAGAATCTTTTCCAGAACTTACGTGATGTAAATGGCTTTAGTTCTGTAGAACATGACACCAGAAGCAGCATCATTTTAGGTGTGTATTTTCTCACAGGGTGAATATTTTATGAGACCTGTACTCAATGTCCACAAAATACCAGTGGGTTGGGAGAAATAAATGGGGTTTAGAAAGAGAAATCAAAGGAACTTGCAGAAAAGATGTCCCAGTTTGATTTTTTTTTTTTTATTAGAGATGTATCTTTTGGGGAACAAACTTTGGATGAGTGAATTTTCCTGGCAGGAATTAGACTTATAGCCTGGTCCAAAAATATCCCCAGGGAGAGAATGAAAAATTCATAAGGCAAAATGGAGAAACAAAACTTTTCTTTGCAGAGGAGCACCCTTTAACATATTTTTGCAAGATGAATTTGTTAGAGAAGAGCTGTTCCTAGGAAAGAGAGGAGAAAGCTTGCAAAAATAGAGTAATGCTTGGGATTTGATGTCTTGCTGAAGTATTTGCTGCAAAAAGTACCATAGAGAATGTTGCTGTCTCTATGGGAACATCTTTGGACTATATTTAGGAAAATTGCATTAAGCTTATTCCCCTCAGATGAGCAAGGTTTTGATAAGGCTTTGGTTGGAGGTATTTTTGTGGGGAAGAAGTAAAGGAATTTCTTCTACCTTTGTGTTTGTTGAACCAGTTGTCTTACACTTCTCAAATGAAAGAAAAAGAACTAAAACTGTCAATTTTGAGTCAACCTGTGTGTGGCAGGAGGCAGGAAGAAGCTTTGCTTAATTTCACAACCCCAGGCTCTGAATTTGGTCACAAGGGGAAAGAAAACTCTCTTAAGACCCTTATAAAGATCAATTTGTTAAACTGAACAGATTTGATAAGGAAATGAGCTGATTATAGATACCATGTCGAGCAATATTCTTTAGGTTTGGATCTCTGTCTTGAAAAATCAATAATTGGGTAAAAGCTGTGTGGCAAGGTGCATAACTCAGTGTTACACACTGTGTGTGCCTGTGGAGCAGAGAAAAAGAGGTTTTAACAGCTCTTGAGTATCTTCATGGTAATTTCATGGCATAAATTCTTCAGGAAAGTGTGGCCTGGGGCTGCAGAGGCTCTATGTGTGTCCGTGCCACATGCGGGTGTCCGTCCTTCTGTCTGTTCATACCCTGTGCAATAAGAAAACACTTTCCCAAAGGGCTTTTCTTTATCCCTCTTCCTTGTTCAATCAGCATTGGTTCCAAGACTTTTTGAAATATTATTATTGATATTATTATGCCAGCTGTGGGTTGAATAAATGTGTGGGGGCAGCAGTTATTGCCTGGGTTGTGTGACGGCTCCAGGTGCCGCCTGTTGCTTGCCTGTTCCTGCTTTTTCTCTGAGTTTGAGCTGCTGGGGATGGAGCAAGTTGTTCTCCCCTGCCTTTCCCACCATGTCCCACGTAAGCAGAAGCTGGAGCAGAGCGGATGCTGTACATATTTCTGCTCTATAAACACGTGCTTGTTTACATTCGCTTCCCTGCCGTTCCCACTCGGATCCTCTCCCCATGCCAGAGGGGAGCAACCCTGACTGACAGAGACTGAGATCCAGCCATTTTGACCCCTTGTGCTGCTCCTCTTCCCATTTGTTTGTTTCTCCTTTCTCTTCCTTCCCAAGTATTTTAACAAATCGTTATTAAATATTTTCCAGATTTTTTTTTTTTTTTCCCCCAAAGAGGCCAACCTTGGAGCGATTCGAAATCGAGTTGAGATACCCGAACATCCGATCTGGTTGCGTTACTAATGATGGAAAACAAACTTAAGTGCTGAGCAAAATGGAAATAAAACAATCCTTTTTATTGTAAGCTGCTACTAATATTTGGCAAACCTTCCTCTAGAGAAACCCTCTGCTATGGGTGCAGCAGCTCACAGAACCTCAGCACTGCAGATTTTGCAGCTTTAAGCTGCCAGGTCTTTGCTGATCCAGCTTCACCAAACCGTGACGTTACACCAACATTGCAAATACATTGAATTCTTTTTATCAGCAGAAAAGGCTGGGTTGGATTCACAGGCCACATCTGCTGGTGAACTTTGTGCAGTGTATTTTTTTTTTTTCTCTCTCTCTCTTTTACTAGAAGAAAGGTTTGTTTGTTGGCGGCTGCTCGGGGCGGGACAGGAATGTAATGCATGCACAGACCGCGCAGTATTTCCTGTTCAACTGCCCCTCCAAACCTCGGTGCTGGGAAAATATCCAGATCCAGCAGCTCCAGCCTTGCTCAAACAGCAAAGAAACACTGCAGAGTCCGAAATGCTTTGTTTTTCACAAAAAATACCATTTCTAAAGTGAACCGTCATGGCGTGCCAGTGCTGTAAATGTTTCAGTCTGCGGCTGTTGCTCTGTATTTATAAATTATTGGGCTAAGACAAAGTGCTTGAAGCGCTACAGGGACAGGGAGATGGCTCCATAATGCCACAGAGAGAAAGTTCTGTTTATTTTGTATCATAATACATCTCCATAGCATTGCTTGCATACTTCAGTTAGCTTGGTTTACCGCCCAGTTACAAACCATGGCAATCTCATGGCACTGCAGCTGCTTTCTCATTATTTGCTGTATTTTACTTTGCCCTTAAACTGGTTCGAAGCATTGCTTTTGCACTGTGTTAATTTTGCTCCAAGAGTGAAAGATTTCAAGGATTTTTGGAGTTGAATCACTTTTGCCAGCTAGCACTAAGCTCCAGTGCTGCAAACCTGGTCTTGAGTGTAGTGTGAAATGAGTGTAGTGTCAGATGAGTATGTTATTTCTTTTTATTTTTCCTTTTTTCTCTTGAGTGGTTCTGGTCCTTTTTACATGTTTCAGACTATCAGCTGATGGGTTACTGTGGGGCGTGGCTACTTACTTATTTAATCATTTACTTAGTTTTTTAACCAGATGTATGTTTTGAGCACGTGTTCAGAAGCTGCTCTGGAACCTATGAAGTGCTATCACTTGTGGGGTTTCCGTGCCTTTCCTTCTGCTGGCCGGCCAGCCCTGGCACGGACCACAAAAAGGGGGTCCCTTTTTGTGACCACGCTGTAACCCGGGACCCTTCGTAGGCTCTTTTCTGGCTGGAGATGTTCCCCAGAGACGGTGGAGGTGAGGGTTTAGAGAGAGATGACCCCGCTGCTTGGATTACATAGGTTTTATTGTTCTTTTTGGGAAGCAGCCAGGCCAGGGGGTCCTGGCCTGGTGGGAGTCTCACAGCAGGGCAAAGCTCCAGGGCTTGTCCTGGAACTTTATAGTGGGAGTTTCAAGAGATAAGGGATGCTCCAATAACAAAATTCAAGGGAAAATACAAACTAGACAGACAAAAACCATCACCATTGGGAATACAGAACAGGGGAAGGGGTCTGAGACGGGGCCAATCACCTCGCTGGACTCTCCGAAACTTCTAGAAGAAGGGAGATGCCCAAGGTGGCTGGCAGTGCCCCAGGGGAGGGGGATTTACAGTGATTGACACATACTACTTTGGGAAGGGACCAAAAGCAAGTTTACACAGGGGAATACAGAGGGCAAAACCATTCACTAAACTAAACATAATTAACAAACATATAAAGGTTAAAATGCACTACCACAATCACTCTTCTCAAAAAAAAAAACCCAAATACTAGGAAAAGACTTTACTGTGAACTGTGTACGCATACTTTAAAAATGTTGTATGTCCTTGTAGCACCTTTCTAAGTGTGTTCAAGTAGTTTTTCAGCCCTCTATGAAAAGGAAGTGTGCACAGGCAATCCTTGAACACTGGGATACATCCATCCTGGTTGCTCCAAGGAGAACACAGCAAGGCTGGATGGTACATTTAGCTCCTCTTCAAGCACTGTCCAGGTATTTACGCCAAAGGCAGAGGTGCAGCAGCTCCCTGGCTCCTCTTGCCTGGGGGATTTACTGGAGGTGAGCATCTCCTGACTTCTCCTTTGTGCTGTCACCCATCTTCTGTCCCAGTGGCTGCTTCAGTGGCAAGCAGTACAGGCACAAGACTGAAAGTGGTGCTTGTTAATTAGTTCCTTCCTGGATTACAGGAGCCCTACTTTTCAGTCCTTTAGAGATACAGATCTACATGTGCTGTTTCTTGGAATTGGAAGTGGTCTCAGTGTGGCCCTGTCAGCTTGTCAGGCACTGGAGCAGGGGAGGAGGTGGCCAAATTCTGCTCTGCTTAATTTGAGCTTGAAGGTATTTCACTCAGAACATGGTTCAGCAGGTTAATTGGGTTCGTAAAGCAGTATTTAACATCTCAGCTTCTCTCTGGGATGTGGATGCCCCTGAAGCCGTGGATCTGCCTTCAGTCTCAGGGTTGAATAAATGCCAGAGTTAGGCTCTGACAGATTAATTTTATTTTTACATGATCTTGCCTAGTAGCAGCTCTCCTCACTTGTGGAATACTGCAAAAGATGTTTAAATCATGGCTTGTATGACAAGCTGACACATATATATGAAGGTTATACCATCATATATATGTGTCCAGCCAAACCACAGTGTGAAGGCTGAAGTGCAGCAACAGCTTTAAGGTTTTGGAATTTGCCTTGAGATCTATCAGGTTCTTGTGCTGTTTTCAGCCTTTTCATGGTTTCTTATCCCTCTTTGTCATTTAAGAGGCTTCTGTGTGCAGTTGGTGTTTTTAACATTTACTGGCTACATTTCATGAAGCATCACAGCCCTTACAGAGACAGCAGTGCTGAGTTCTCAGTTGTGTCTTTTAAAAGTGACTTCAGAATTTGACTACCTTTGATCCTTAAAATATGAGCATCCAATAACCAACAGCAGATAATTCATCTACCCAGATTTGATGACTGTAATAAATAATTGATGTAAGGCAAAATAAAGGGGATTTTTAGCTTTAAGCTGCTGCAACAGAAACATTTCCAAAGGTTTGTTTGGTTAAGTAGAGTTCTTCTTTCTTCATACAGCTTTAGCTGAATTGATGGATGAATTACATCCATCCTGATGATTTTTTTGTCCTAGGTACTATGTGAAATTGTATTTTTAGAGGACTTTGGGAGGTATGGCAGTGAAACTGTAGTGTTCTGATAGCCACTGTTAGAATAAGTAGATAAAAGGATAAGTAACAGGAAAAGCAGATCTTGTGTAGCTATTTCATCCTAGCATGCAGGTGCAACTCATAAGCTTGTTTTCCAAAGCATCATGGAATCATTTACTAAGACAGTGTTCAGTTTTTTCCTAAAATTCCCTAAAGGCTCCTAAATCATGTTGACATTTTTTTTTTTTTCAGATCCAAGTGCACTGATCTAAATAAGTTATCTCAAAAATAAAAATAAGTTACTTGGTTATTTTTCCCTCATGTCCCCACCTGCCTTATGTATTCAAGCTTTTTTCCTTGCCCGTAACTGTTTAATCAACTCCATCCAGAGCAAACTACTAATGGAATGCCTGGGAAACAGGCTGGTGGAGAGGGACAATCAGATGTTTTGGAAAGATTTTTATTTCACTAAACTGGTCTGGGATCCCTCCCTTCAAAGTAATAATATCAGTGGAAAACCCAAAACCTTACTTTTACTTAGTTGTGCTGCTGGGGGAAGAAAGATTGCCAGTTTCAGTTGAAATTAAGATAATTCTGGAGTATAACATGCTGAATTTAAGCAGAGCAATTAGCTTGGGCTATACGTGCTTGAAGGTTAAACCAGTTGTGGGTGGTTATTTCAGGTATGTGACAGTGCTTTTATTGCTGTATTTGCTGCAGAGTTTGCACAGGAGATGAAACCTTTCAATGATAAATTCCAAAGAGCATTTTAAAACCAGAGTTACGAGGGCATCACATGCACATTTGGCAGCAAGTGTTGTAAAACAATTTCTGTCCTGGTCACGTCACAGAAAGAAGAGCTGTGTCAGCAAGTTGATGATTTTCTACTTAACTCTTTCTATCTCGAGGTGTGTGGGATATAAAATTTAATTTTTCTGAGGTCAGATAGAACCTCTTAAGTTGGAGAAATCAGGCATTTCTAATGGTGTATAGATTTAAAAACTGTTTCCTTTGAAGAAAGGCCTTGTTTAATATCACTTAATTCTGACTCGCCTCTTTCCATCCTGTGTTATAAACAAACTTAGGGTGAGAGCTCAGCACACCCAGATGTTCATTTTATTTCATTTAGCGAGTTCATCTGTGAGCAGGGAAGTCTCCTCATTACCCAGTTTATGTTATTCGGGAGAACTGGATATTGCATTCATTTAATTAGGAAAAATTCAGTGCTAATTAGCTCACTCCTGGCTGCAGAGGGGTGGGCTTGGAGCCTTCCGGTCATCCCGAGGTGGCTTTCCTGCAGCAGCCAAGGGTTTGTGGTACTGTGGCTGCACAAGAATCTGCTTTTGTAATTTCACACCACTACAGCAAAATCTGATGGGGGAAGCCCTCAACTAAGCTTTTTTGGAGTACAGTGCATGAGAGGAAAATCTTTTTCTTGGCTGTGTAGCTTGTGCTGCTGATGGAAGTGTCCTGGTGGGAGAGCAGCACAAACCCTCTGCCTCCAGAGGATGCTTTGTGTGAAAGGAGCTTGGAGAAGATGCTGTTGATTACTTCTATTAGCACCTCTTGTATTAATTTCTGTTATAACATTTGAGTTTTTATACCTCCGTGTGTTAATACTTGGGGTTTGTTGTGGCCTTTTTCTCCCTGTTCTCTTGTAAACCACCCAGTATGGCTCCATGCCTCCCATTTAAGTTTATGTGATTGCAGTAATTTATTTTAAAACTTGCCTTTGTCTTTCCTCGAGCCCCTCCCCATCCTTAGCAGTTCTGTGTGTTTGTTAAGACCTGCCAGAAGACTTCCACAAGCACATTTCTGGGGCTGTCTTTGGATTCCAGACAATTCAGGGATTAACATACCCTCAAACAGTGGGTGGCACAGGGATCATGGGCAGTAGGGTTTGCCCTTAAAAATGCCATCTGGAAATTACAGGTGAGACTCTAAAACTGGGGACAATCTGTACCAGAGATATTTCCCTTCTAGACAGGAAGAACTGTGCTCCTGTTTCTGACCCTGGCTGCAAGTAATGTTTTACAAATTCAGGTAATTTGACCAAGTGCTTCACTGAAGGCTCTTGCAGACCTCCAGGAGAAGCAGTGTGGGATCTGTGCACTCTGCTCTTCAGTGTGGCCTTAAACCATATGGAAAAGGAAATAAAGTGATCAAAATCAGCGAGGGAAAAGGTTATGTATTTGGTGGTGCATGTAAATAGATGTGTGTGTTTATATGTGCATCTGTATATAGATTTAAAACTCAACTGTGAAAAGTTGTAGGAAGGCAGCATGATTGTGAATGATGGGCCTTTAAAATAGCAGATGGAATTAAATGTAGATACATGTGACATTTTCTGCATGGGAAGATAGAAGAATTCTTGGTTTATATTGCAGTGATGCCTGAAATCCCTGTTAATGAAGAGATCTTGGTGTTATAATCAGATCTGAAAAATCACAATAGCCCAATGCTTACTTGTTGTAAACCTCAAGTAAGATGTTAGGAATTATTAGAAAAGCAGGAGAACAAAGCATTGCGTGGGTGTATAAATTCATGGTGGAATTTCTTCCTTTTATCCTGCATATTGTGGGTGCTTCCAGCCCCTCTCTTCCTGCTTCAAAAATACAAATTAGGGACTGCAGAAAGGTGAGAAAAAAGGATGCTTGGAGTTCTGAAGCAGCTGAACTCTTGGTTGAGTTATGGACCTTCCTGCCATATGATAAACTTTGGGCTCTGAAAGTTGGTGTAGGGTCAAAAAGTGATGAGGAAAAGCCATGAAAGAGGAATTTGTGGAGAATTATTACACACACACATTTGGAGTATTAAGATGAGGAGGTTCTTAAACTGCACTTGGAGTGAACCTGGAGTGGTAGGAGGGGAAAGCATCTCCCCAGCCTCACCCTGATCCTTTCTTCAACCCTCCTGCAGACACCTGCTGCTCTCAGTCTTCTCTGCTTTCACAGATAACACATTTGCATGTTGTGGGGTTGTTCTGCCTGGGCTTTTTTGGGACACAGTGTTGACGTGTTCCATGTGCAGGGTTTGAAATGTAAAACGTCACTGAAGTGTCCTGGGCCTTCACTGTGGTGGGGTGGTGATGGTTCAGTGTGTCTGGGGAGGGAAATCAGCTCCAGAAATTGAGCTTGTAACTTCTAACAGATGGAAGGGGAAGAAAAGAAATTTTTTTTTAATTTTTTTTTTTTAATTTTGTATGCTGGATGCTGCTCAGACTTGCAGTTTGGATAACTCCATTTACCCTTCCATTATTGTTAGTACCTGGTCTCACCTATGAGCTTTTAAGGAATACCAGGTTTTGTCCTCAGCAGTTTTTTCTCTTTAAAATTTGCTGCCATCCAAAATGCCTGAATTTGTGTTGGTAACTCAAGATCTGTGTTTCTTTGGACCTTTATAGTTGTTATATTTGTGCTGTCACTGCTTCAAGGAAAGCAAATCCAGCAAGCAGCACGTGGATTGCAGGTGGCTCAGGGTAACTGAGGAAGCAGAAACTACTTTCCATGATGCACAACACTGTCAGAGTGGCTAAATATGAGATAGGGGTGCAAACATTTTCTCTGTGTGCAGTATTGTATTTTAACATAGCACAGCATATAAAACCACCTGAGAACTTCTGTTCCTTACTGCATCCAAAATGATCATTTATTAAGTTACTGTAAAGCCTCTATAATAGCTTATTAAAGAAAATCCTGCTAAAATAACATCTAAGTTAGTGGAAATACCTATTTGAAGCAGCACTGTGTTATGAATGGCAGAATTGTCAAGGCTGAAAACCAACATGAAGGATTATTTTTCCTGGTAAAATGTTTCAGTAAGTGAAAGGGAGTGGCCAAATTTCAAATGTATTTTTTGATCCAAGTATTCTTAGAAGGTTTGGACCAATCAGTATTTTTTGTCTAGAGATTTTTGAATGTTTATTTAGACAATTTACTGTCTCTTTCTATAAGCAGAGACAATACAAGTATTAATTCTGGAGTTGTTTTGGTGTTCCCATTGATCTGTTATGCAGCTGAGGCTGTGAGTCAGGAATTAAAGCACCCTGCTGTAATTGATACCTGCATTCAAATGAGACCATTTGCCCTCATATTTTTAAGTAGAGGCTGAAAACAAACCAGAAATTATTAGCAAGGTTTCTGTGGCAGTAGCTGTAGGCAGCAGGACACACAGCATTGTTCTTCCCGTTCTAATTTCAGCATATTTCAATTTTTAATGTCGGAAAGGAGTTCTCCTTGCCAGGATTATATTGCAACTAATTTGCTTGAGCTTGCAATACCATTTTTTCTGAGTGCTTTGAAAATGTCCTTCCCGACTGCCCAGGTATCCTTTGGGGATTTCTAAAACTGTGTTGTTGCAAACAGAATATGACATTTTGAGAATTAGTCTTTTACTGTAACTTGTAGCACTGGTGGCCAGAGTTCTTCATGTGTTTTCTGTTTAACTGGAGTATTGGTAAGTGATGCTGGATTGGTTTCAGTTTGCAAATGTCTTTTAAAGTAATGAAACACTTCTTAAGCACACAAATCTCTGCACAGTTCTGACGTTATCCTGTTATGAGAGCAGTTTTTAAATTGGTGAAAGTCTATAAAACCCATTTATTTTTTGATATTGGTACACTTTGCTCTTAATAATAATTAATAACTGAACCTGGGCAGGGCTCACTGCCTTAAACTGGAAAAGTATTTTGAGAAATATGGAAATGATGGGACTTAGCAAGAATTTCACTTGCTCTCTAACTTTGGGATGGGGGAGGGTTTGATTTCCTACCCAAAGTGGGAAAGAAATACTTCTAAGTGTACATTTTCTACAGGTGTGGTAGTAGATCAATAAAATGCCTGGTGAACAAATCAAGTGTTACTTAAAACATTCTAAAACTTTTCTCCAACTCTTTTATTTTATTCTTTCTTATTTTAATGTGTGTTCAGGAGTTTTTTTTCTTGGGGGAATCCCTAGATGTCTTACGTGCATTTCTTTTCTCTAAACTATTGCTTTTAACTACATTTTTCATTTTTAAAAAATGCTACACTTGCTCTCATTCAGCTGTATGTAATTTTTCTACCACTTTAGGGTTATTTTTATCCTGGTAAACCAATAAGCAAGTTGAAAGTCAAGGCCAGGGCTCCTTTTTCTTTAGTACCACCCTTGTTCCTGCAGCCTCTGTGTTGTGTCTCCTGTCCTCCAGCAGTGCTGTCAAACTGTAACAGAGGGAACTCAGGAACATCTCACAGCTTCTCCTGACCCTTGCAGGACTTCTGAATGTTCCACACGTGATGTGTGTAGTTGTGTAGAAACACTACAGGCATTTAGTGCATCTCTGGTTTTTAGATCTCTTTGCTTCCTCGGTCCAGAGACAAATTTTAGCAGTGAGTTATTTTGTGTAATTACAGGATCCACCTTGGATGTTACTGGGAAAACTCCCTGTGTTGTCTCAGTGTGATCATGCAGAGTGCCAGGATGTCATTGTACAAGTGTGGCAAGGGAAAAATGTTAAAAAACAAGAAAAAGGGTCTCAATATGCTGGAAAATCTCTGTAATCTCAAGACTTGATAAAGATTCCTGGGTATAAAACCGTACATCTTCAATCCAGTTGTTGTAATCTGGAAAACCAGGTCTGTACCACATGAATTTATTTTTCTGCTGTATGTTTATTTTTTTTCCCCAGTGTCCCAATGTAATATCAGCTTGAAGAAGCAGAGGAGTCGAAGTATCTTTAGCACCTTATTCTGCTGCTTTCGTGACTACAATGTCGAGCCACCATCCACCAACAGCACCAGTGCTCTGCCTCCTTTGGTGGAGGAGAATGGAGGACTTCAGAAGGTCAGGATTTTGTCTTACTTTGCTGTCATGTGGGTGTTTCGTAAGGAAGGTTTAATTCTGCTTCCAAAGATCTGTCCTAACAAATTTGCCTTGTGGGGAACAGCTGTGAGTTACAGGAAAAAAAAATGACTGGTTTGATGGTGGGTTGCTAATACTGTCTATTCATCTGTAGTATAAAACTAATATTTCTTTTATGGGTGTTGGCACTCTACGTTTTATAAACAACAACTTTTAAAACCTGATTAAGACACTAAAAAAAAAAAAAAAGGAGACTTCTCATAGTATTTCAGCTGCTGAGTTGTCCCCAGCTTTGGTTCCCTTTCCTGATTACAGGAAGGTTAAAATGTGTCTCAGTGGAGCATAGTGGAACCTTCTGAACATCACTGTAAAGGGTTTTCAGTGACATAAAAACAAATCAAAAGAACCATTATTATTTAGCCCTTTTTTTTCCTAAGCAGTCCACTTATATTCAATACATGCCAAGTCCAAGGATAGCAGCTCTTGGCCATTTTTCCAATTTATTAAGTTTTGTTTAATGAGTCAAATGAATGGATGGAGATTTTAGATGCAAATACAGGTAGAATACAAACAGTGCAACACAAATTTGTTACGTTCTTTATAAATCTGCTAACACTGAGAGCATTTTTGTTATGAAGAATTTCAGTTCAGTATGGCAAACATAGGAAGGCCAAGTTTTCCATACAGTTTCCAGGACTCTGAGATTGCAAATACAGGAGAATCCATGGTGGAGAATAATGGCAGAAATGGAGATGTCTCAATTGGTTTTTTACCCTTCTGCTTTTCATGAAATTTTTCATGTCTGATGCAGCTGATTCTTTATTTCCCTTGCCCAGTCCATTTTATTCTGGTTTGAATTTTGCTGGTTGTGTTTGAATTCTGAAAAGCTCAGGAGAAAGAGCAAGGAACTGTTTGGTGGGAGAGAGGGAAGGAGAGCAGATGAAAGTGATGGAGATGTCGAATATGTGTGGAGGTAAAGTCTGAACTGCAACAGTTCCTGCTGAAAGTGCTCTCACAGAGGTAAAATGCGCTGAAAATCCTGCCAGGAGGAGGGATTGTACATGTATTTTTAGACTTCTTCTGCTAGCCAAGGTACATTTTGAGTGAAAGGAGGGAAATCTAACCTGGATGTGCTGAAGGGAAAGCTGAGGAGTGTGTAGCATGTATGCACACATTCATCTGAAGGAAAAAAGGGATGGGAAACTACTGAAATTTCCTTTCCACTATGCTGGGGAATGGAAAGGAGGCAGAAGTGAGGCTACTGGCCAAACTACAGCTGAGAAAAAATGGGACTTCAGTGGAAACTAAAACATAAAACCAGGTTTGGTTTTTTTGTGTAGAAAAATGTGAGTTAAAATGGTCTGGAGTGAGTAGTGTCCAGATTGCATTTTGCAAAACAATTATTTTCTAAATACATCTTATGTCTTGAGAGACTGTATGTGTGTCCACACAAGTTTCATCCTCACTCTGTGCTGCCTCAATGAGCAGTTCTGGAGTTGTGCAATACTTGATATTGAGACCAGGACACAAATCATAGCATTCCTAAAATTACCAGATCAAAACTTAAAAAATTCAAAAAGATTCAAAGAATATATTGAAGAGAATTTAATTAAGGAGTGTTTTCTTCAGCTGAATGAAAGACACTCAGATATTTGTATCTTCTTAGAAGAAATCAATATAGCTAAACTTCTGGGTGGTTCTTGAGGTCAAATAAGTCTGTGACGTTGCTATTTTAAATGCAGGGTTAAAGATTAATAAGCTCTGCATATATGTGTTTATACAGTTTTTATTTGAGTGCTAACACAGTGTAAGTCAGAAAATCTTCCAAGGGAATAAGAGCATTGAAGACTTGAATATGTTTGAATATTGTTACACTGTCAGGCTGGTGATTTTTACCAGGGGAGCTGTTTAAAGCTGTGCAAGCTGCTTGAATTTGATGGATTTACACTCAGCGTCATGTCCAGATTCAGAAATAAGTAAGGTGGGGGAAGCAACAGTGGGCCTTGGATTCTAAATTGGTGAAATGGAATGTCCAATGAATGACAAAATTGCCTCTCAGGGAAGAAAATGAAACCTGACAACCCACTGCTTAAATTCCTCTGCTGTTTCATTTAAAGCTCTTTTTTTCATTAGTTTCACTGCCAAGTAGGAATTGTTTAAATTCTGTTAAGCTGCTGCTCAGATGGTCACTTAGTTAAATCTGCTTTCTCTTTTATGTTTTATTAATTATTTATCCACATCATGGTTCACTTCTGGCCAGTCCCAGTCAGTTCATGTGTTGTGACCCTTTCCTCAAAACACAGACAAGGAAAATTGCACAATAATGTCAAGCAGTTACCACTAGAAATGAGTATAAAATGGCTTGGATGTGCTTCCTTTATGTCTTTGCTGTTCAGTGGAGCTGGTACATGAAAACTGGTGATAAAGACTTCAGAGGAAGGAAAGGAATGGGGGAGTTCTGCTGGTTTCACTGGAATTCAGTGTTCTGTGTTGCTTCTGGCACATTCTGAAGCTGATGTGATAAGCCAACTTCCTTCTAATAAGCAGTCTTGATTTTTGTAAATGCTGACCTGTTCAAAAGGAGGGAAAGGGGAGGAGGGTATTTTATGAAGTAGTTGAAAACACAGCACTGAAATTTTGTTCAGAGTAATTGTGATGTGTGAGACAAACTGTTGTTATTATTTGACTCAAATAGAAAAGTGAAATCAGTGCTTCAGATTAATCAGTGCTTCATGATGTGACTTGATGGTGGTTGACATGTCAAGTGTTCTGTCACTTCTTCATGGGATTGGAAGAAACACCAAACTGAGCATGGTTTTGAGTAAACAGTTATTTTCAGTGTTGAATACTATTCTGTAAGTGGGAAAAAAAAAAAGCCCAAAAACTTCTTTAAAGTATTGAGTTCACTTTTAAACCTTCTACTCACAGAGCAGCTGCTTGTCCAAGTGTGACTCTAATACTGGTAATCAATGGTCCATTCTGTCTCTGAAGTTTCAATACAACATTTTTTTCAATAATAACTTGTATTTACTGAAACTGTGGCATATTTGTTTCCCTTCAAATGCAGCAGCTATTCAGCACAGCAGAAGATGCATTGTAAGGTGTGATATCTGTGACAATGGGTATATCAGCCTGCCTGCAGCTTGGTGCTGAGCCAGATGTGCCACTGGAAGCACAAAATATTCAGCCTCATGAACTCCTTTGTAATTTTTTCCTGCCTCCTTAGCAGCAGGCAACTCCCCAGCACTTTCCAGCCACTTTTTTTTTTTTTTTTCTTTAGAGTGTTGGGAGAGAGAATTGTGGTTTGTTTTCTTCGGGATAAATTAAAATCTCAATTTCTGTTCTTCAGTTAGCAACTTGACTCAATTTTTGTATTTTCTGGACATAAGTTTTTACTTCTGGTTTGTTATCTGACTTTTGAGGTATTTGTGGATACAGATTTCATTCATTCAGGCTTGAAGGGGGAGTCCAGATAGAGAAAGGTGAGAAAAGCAAGATACAAACTCTTCTTGCTTTTGGTTGTGGTGGGTGAGGGAGCCCTGACAAGTCTGTGGGCACTCTGCCATTTCACTCCCAGCCCACTTCCACTGGAGTCATCCTTGCTTTTGTTTCACAGCGAGATCCAGATCAGGCAGATGGCACCAGTTAATGAGATGAAGCATGAATGAGGAAAGGGATTTTTATACTTGCTGGGTTACAGGAGAAGCTCTTGATCCACACCCAACAGGGAAGAAGACAGAATTAGGAGGAGGATTTTTCTGGGGGCAGCAGCTGCTCCCTCTGCTTTTCCTGTCTGCATTTCCACCTGACTCCAAAAGCTGGGGTTTCTTCTCCCTGCTGCATGATGCCATCATCTCCCAGGTGATGCTGGAAAGCTGTGCAGATGCCCTGTGCTGGTGTCTCCAACACTCTCCTCTGCTTCAGGGATCTCTATTTATAACACAGTACAGAGAAAAGGACCTTCTCTCTGTCCCACAGGAAAATGGCCCAGCAAAATGAGGAAAACAGCTTGTGGGGAGCACGTTCCTGAGGTCAAAGCAGCATCTGCATCATGCTGGAGACCTTGAGGAGCACCAGGAGTGTGGGCTCTGTGATGGGGACATCATTAGTGACAGGCTTTCTGAGCAGATGTGGAAATCACTGTCCAGTGTGGAGGAAGATAGTTGAGATTGATGGAAAACCATTGTGCTTTTTCTCCTGCTTAACCTTTGCCGGTCAAAGCAAGAAAATTCCACGTGTTTGGTTCTGTTGGTCACCATCAAGATGTGGTATGGAAGGTCAAGATGTGGTATGGAAGGTGTGTTCAGAACACAAGATCTCCTCTCCATACCTGTGTTTGGTTCCTCTCTTTGCCCACTCATTCTGCCCATCTTTGCCTCCCAAAAAGTCTTCTTTGTTAAGAGACAGCTTGAGAGTTCATCAGATCACTCAAGTGTCAAATCATAACTGTACTGCTGTTTTTAAAGAACCTGTCATGGTCTAGAGCAAGCTTTGTGCTAAAGAAACTAATAGGATAAATCTGTTATTTTGGTCAGCTTCTTCTCTAAAGTGAAATAGCTCCTTATCTTTGAATAGAGATTGTTCTGAAAGAATGCAAAATAGTGTGGCCTGTCACTTGGTGCTCATTGAGGCCACACATGACCATAGACAGTGTTAGTGAGGAGCACAATGCTGGAAAGTGTTGTTTCAAACTAAAAATTATGCAGCTAAAGGAAAAGATAGGATTTATCGTTCCATCTGTATATAGCATAGAAAAAATGAAGCCCATAAAAAAAAAAAGCCTGATTTCAATGGCTGGGGATAAATCAGTTCCTGGGTTGTCTTAGGGATACAATAGGGAAATTTTGGCATTCTAGGAACAGCTTTGTTCTGCTACCAACATCAGGAGCTCGTGGAAAGCCTTCAACAAATGCGGTCATCCGTCATCTCTTTCAAACGATGCTGTTATGACCCATTTCCCTTCCTGTTCCAAGGCAGTAGGAAATGAGGCAGGACACTTGTAAGAAGTTTCCCAGAGCAGGCTTGTTTTTAAGAAGCATTTTGAAGCATTTGCCTCTTCATGAACATTTTTGCTTTGCCAGCAGACTCTTGCACTTCTTTCTGCTTGTTTTTCCTGTTCTCATCACTCTTACTACTGGTTTGATTTTTGAATAGGTATTTCCAGGCTTCCTCTCTTAAGAAATTTGCTTGTTTCCTCCTTTTTTTAAAATTTAATAAAATTCTGTGAGACAAAATTAGGTAAACAGTAATGCAAGTCCTTTAGCAACTTAGGTTTTGGGTTCCCATGTAGTCAGTTCCACTAACAGGACATTAATGTACTGATTTATATATTTTTTTCTATTCTTGTTGCTATTACCCTGAGGAAAACTTGGATTCTTACCAACTTCTGTGTGTGTGTTTTTCTAGAAATCAGGTACTTTTTACTTGTGCCAAGTTTTTGATAGTTCATGGTAGTTGCTGCTCTCTAGTTGCTCCTTCAGCTTCTCAGGATTTTGGGCAGAGTTCAGTAAAAATTTCTGCTGAGCAGCACTGAAAATGAGCACTTATAAAAATAATACGGAATTATTTCTGTTTGTCAGTGATGTGTCACCACTGGCAGACTTGAAAACAAATAAGCAGGAGGCTTCTTCAGCTGGAAGATGCTGTTCTAGTGTTGAAAACAACCCTTTCAACAGTTCCTCTGCTGGAGATCAGAGCCTGTGTTGTCCAAATATTAAAGAAGAAAATCATCTACACAAGCTACATCTATGCTATAAGGATCAGCTTCCTCTTTTTTTAATGTGCTGTTCCCATCAGAAGACAAAGTTGGTTTCGGAGGATTAGAGAGATGAGAAAATAGAGTGAAGCCCATAAAAATCTCTTACATCTTTGAGTGAGAGTTTGAGTGAGAGTTACACATTTGAGCCAGTTTTGGAGGTGTCCTTATTTCTGGATGTCTGAGGATGAGGAGGAAAGATCAGATTGGCCAAGAATTTCCTGCCTTCTCCCAAGTGTAGTGCAAAAGTGAGATCATGGGAGCAGCACTGGTACTGCTGGATGAAGAAAATGGGATTCCTTGGATTAGTTTAATATCATCATGTTCTTCTCAGACACTTTGCTGTTGCCTAAGTGAAAATGCTGGGGTTTTTAAGTCAGTTGTCTCAAATGGAGTTGAGTTCAAGGATTGGGGGTTCTGCCCTGCTGCCAGGCTTTGGCTCAGCCTCTTGCTGCTGCAGTGAAAATGGACAAATATACCCATTAGCAGATCTGAAAGCTGAAAAAGTTCCAGTAAATACAGGTACTTTCTTATTGCCATCTCTTATTAATCATAGCATGGGTTTTATCAGTCCAGTCTCCTAAAAATCATAAATGCCAGTATACTAACAGATCATTTCAGCAACTAAAATGCAAAATCCTGGTTTTATTTTTTTTTTTTTTTACCCTGGTTTCTTGAATACTTTGAACTTTTGGTTTAAAATGTTTGAGTGCTACATTTACTGCTCCAGACCTTTGTTCTACCCTTTAAAAGCCATTACCCTTACAGTGATTTTTTTTTCTTTTTCCCCAGGGTGACCAGATGCAGGTCATGCCTATACCAAGTGTATGTATTTTTATCCCTTTTTCTTTTAATGATTTCCATGACTTTTGCTTTGATTCATTTTATGTTGCAGTCTAACAGGTCTGTTTTGTGTTGCATGTTAACAAAAGGATTTTATGTTCTGTCTGTAATGTTGTATCCCCAGAGGTGAATTGAACTGCATGTCTTCTACAGGGACTGAAAGAAGAGTTTGGGTTTTATCTGGGTTTCATCTAATTTTTTAGCATTTTGAAAACACATGAAGTAGTCTAAAAGTTATTTATTTTAATAGAGGCAAAAGGTGACTCATCATCACTGTGTGAGGCACAATTACAAAAACCTTTTCCTCTCATTTTCCTCTAAATTCCAGTTGAAAAGAAGAGTTGGAAACTGCATAATTTATTTGAAATAAGTCACGTTAAGAAAACAGAGCACACTGACTATTGCTCATTATTGCACTTGTTTGAGATGATGCTCTTGGTATCAGCTGCTGCTTTATGGGCCTTAATATTTCTGTTTATCTTCCCTGGATTAAACTTGGAATGCTGTTTGGCATCTGAATTATTTTTCAAAGCTCAATAAAAGGAAGAAAAAAACCAAGTCCTTCAAACTGAAGCTTTTAATTTAATTAGTTTTAACCTTTTTTGGTCAAAAAGCTGCTTTTTTTTTTTTTTTTTTTTTTTTTTTTTTTTTTTTTTTTTTTTTAAATG
>VWYP01025138.1:1817-14795 GCA_013400435.1 Pycnonotus jocosus | reverse complement strand
TTTTTTTTTTTTTAAGCTGAGCTGTAATTTTGCAGACACACATTCCCAGCACTAAGAAGGCAGTAAAATGAACTTATCCATGCAGTCCTGATGTAGAGCTCTGAGGGAGCAGGTGACTTTAAACCCTCCTTCCCCTTCTCCAGTGCCATCTGATGCTGCTTCTTGCAGCAGGACAGGGAGTTGTCAGGCAACCCTGGCCCTGGGGCACTGCTGTGACATTTACTCCCCAGTATCAAAGTGCTGCTGGCTCTCAGGAACCAGCCAGCAGCACTGTGTCATCCTCTAAATAAAGGCACAAGGGAGCTGCACATGGAGGAAGTGCTAGGAAGGAAAATGCAGGGTTATGTTAGGAAAAGCACCTAAAATTAAAGTGTTGCTGTGCCAGTCATAGGAGGGGTGTTGGTCCTGAGTGCTGGAGCCCAAAGGTTTGCTCCAAGACAACTTTAATTCTCTGTTTCAGACCCATTAAGGCAGAAATTCTGGATTCTCTGCTACCTAGGGATGAGAACTGGGCTGTGTGAACTCCAATGTCTTGTACAAACCAGGAGAAAAATCTCCTAACCAGACACAGTTTGGTCACAATTAAGTAGACATTTACTTTTTACAGGACTCATTGCAAATGTCATCAGTTCAAGTGTTTAGAGATTTCCTGAGTGACTCTAAAAAGAGCTCTGCCCACTCCCCACTTTCAAATTGAAGCCTCCAGTCAAAATATGAGGATTTCTGGAGCTTTATTGTGCTTTTTATCATGTATTGAACCTGGCAGTGTGCTGAGGTCACCTGTTTGAAAGCTTCCATTGCTTTATGTGCGTTTTGCATTGCTTTTATTTGCATTTATGTGTGCAGTTCAGTGAAGTGGATCTTCTGCTCAATCAGATTTGTCCTGTATTAATTGCACTGAATTTAAAAGCTTGATTTAATATGAATTTTTCGCTTGGTTATTGATAAAGATGACTGCTAAACAAGAAATATTCCAGCTTCAAGTCAGGTTCTTCAGAAAGCAGAAACAGCATTATTTGGGTTTTTTTAAAAAAATTTGAACTTTACCATGTTTGTAGTTCATATTTTGAAACCATTTCCCAATAAGGCATAGGTTAAAAACAGCAGCATAATTGATTTTTTCCTAATACTGCCAAATTAATTATTTCTAGGGCTGAAGTAAACACAAAAGTTTTTTTTAAAAGGCAAACCCAAAACATTTCCAGCTGACACATTTTGATAGACCTGATTAAAAATCTATTAAATGTAGCTCAGCATGCCTGTGTTTTCATGGATTTTATTCAGTTATGTTTGGAAAGGAGTATGGCAGAGAAATCATAAAATCATACGATGGTTTGGGTTGGAAGGAACTTTAAAAAGATTCTCATTCCAACCCTCAAATCAAAGTAGACCCACAGCAGTTTCACTAGTTTATATTATTTTGAATGAAGAGGTAGATGGAAATACAAAGCCATGCTCATGCAACATCTTAAATGAGATGTTGTCAAACTTCTCTTAAATGAGTTGGAGCGTCCACTGCTTTTGTTCAACTTAAAATTCCACTGTTCACCAGTGGTATCAAAATTATCCCTCAGAATCCCTGCAGAAGTTAAATCATAGCAGAGGAATATTGAGGTTTTTTTTCCACTTGTCCTCACCTACATTAGATAAATCCTTGTTAGAACTTTTTCTAGAAGAAATTTTGGGAACTGCCTGTTCCACAAGAGGAGCTGGCATCTTCTGGCAGCTGTGCTTTCAAGAAGGAATAATTTATCTCCTGTAAGAGTATTTCTGCACAGAACTGCTGGGAGAAGCTGTTAGCCCTGCAGAGTGCAGCCCAAAGTGTGAGCTGAGGAGGACACAAACAGTAAATTAATGTGCTGCACTCAGGCTTGAATACACTGCCAGTACAGAGAGAGAGAGAGAGAGGAATAAAAAAAGGGCTTATTAATTCTGATACCTGTCTCTGTGGAAAATACGAGCCTACAGGGAGGAAAGCTGATTATTGTTCTATACAGTGAATTTCTGCAAGGTTTGTGTTGACCAGCTGTTTATGCTTCAACCAAAAGTCCTGTTCTCTTGCCACCACCATCCCCTTTTTTTTTTTTTTTTCTTAGGGAATATACTATTTCCACGGGACTGAAGCAGTGCAGCAGTCGTTTCACTACAAGGTCTGTTGAGCTGATCAGCCATGAGACCTGGCTGGAGTGCATAAACCCCAAACAGTGACTAGCTTAACTTGTGTACAGTTTGTGTCTTGTTGGAATTGAAGAGCAAACCAGTGAGATAAGCACCTGTCATTTTTCTGCTGAGTTTTGTGGAAGCCTGCAGCCTTTCGGGGAGTGTTGCATAGTAAATATGAGTTGCTGTTAGTCACAATTAAATATTCTTAATCACCTCAGGTATCTTTAAACTAATGTGTGTAAAAAAAATGCAAGACATTATCAAAATTCCATAACTATTCACTGTTAACTGTGCTGGAAATCTGATATTTAGGACTCTTCTTGGGTATGTCTCCATTAGGGAGAAAATTAAAACACAATGTTGAATAATGCTTGTTTCTTCCTAAAAGCTTTGCTACCCTTGACAGGTGGAAATTGCTTTAGATCAGAAAGCTTGAACAGCAAAACAAATGGGCTGATGCTTTGCATACAAATCCTTTCAAGTTCCTAAAAGCCTCAAAAATACCTCCCTTGCTCCCAAGTCCTACAGCAGCTATTTAGCAGCCTCACAACTTGTAGTGACTTCAGCTTCAGAATAATTTCCTTATCCCTGTTATCAGAGGGTGAATGTTTTCACAGCTGAGGACAGCAGAATTGCAGTTTGTGAAATGGAAAATTTATTTCTTCTGATCTTCAAAGGTGTGATCTTAAGGAAGCAAGATCAGGTTGAACTCAAGATGCCAAAGCTTGTGGTAGAGTTGGTTGTGCCCTTGTTAGATTGAGTTAGGTCAGTAATTGCACATGATCTCCTAAAGCAAGGCTGAAAAGGGAGAGGAACTCTGGCAATAACCAGAATCTCTGTGTAGATACCACAGGTAAATTGTGCCTCTCCCAACCACTGCTTTTGAGAAAGCAGAGGTGCAGGTGGGTGAAAAAAAACAGTCACAGGTCACCTCGCTGTGCATTCAGGGAAATTGGGCTCTCAGAGATGAAAGTTCTGGCATTTTGTAGTCCTTGGTGTGTGTCCATCCTATTCTTGATGACAAATGCAACAGTTTCCAGCTAAAAAAATAAAGATATCGGTGGTAATGTATATTTCATATGTGCATTTTTATATGGAAGAATATATACTTCCATATGCTTTCCATAGATACAGATATTTTCAGTTTGATAAGGAATTCACATAGCAGAAGGAATTTCTGGCTTTGAACTGCTTGCGCAGATTAATGTAGTCAAAAATTCAAAGGACATAAGAATTTTGAGTACAAAAATAAACTGAACTATTGTTTTTTTAAGTATGTTTAAGGTTTCTTGGGATGTTCTTACCTTTTTTTTCATCTTCAAAGACAAGAAGTACTGGAAAATGAGTTCTGACAATAGTTGTTTTTAAATGGGTTGGATTTTTCTTTCAATAAGCTTTTATTAGTTTATTTGAGTTGCAAGTTTGGATCCTTCTTAATATGAAAAACTGAAGTGGGGTGCTAAATACCTTTTAGGCTTTGAATAGGAGGGAGAAACCAAAATTCTTCAGGCCTGGTGCTAGCTGCCAACAAGCAGAGGTGGAACTGAAGCAGCTGTGGGACTGTCCATAACCTAGCCAGGGTGGTGTATAAATTTCAGCCTGGTTGGGTGGCTGTGATAAGTGGAGCCTTTGCAGGCATTAGGCAGAAGCTAATTTGTAATTCTAGTTTTAATTTGATGGTCATTGTTAGATGTGGGCTGAGAGGAAATGCACTCAGACAAGGGGTGTGCAGGCAGGGCAGCCTCCAGTTGGGTGGCTGAGGGATCTGTTGTCAGTGTTAATTGTAAGGAACTAAATCAGTTTCAGTGAACACTCCTAAAAATCCCTCAAGAACTCCTGCTTTAGCTAAAAACACTTAATTTAAGTCCAGAATCTGATTTGTTAGGTGCTTCATTTAAAGAGCTTATTAGGTATCATTGGCCAGTATCTATCAAGGTGACACTTGAATTGAGCCAGTGGTTGATAAGCTGTCCTGGCTCTGGAGAGTGTCCAGAGGTGTCTGCCTCACCTGTGTCACCCCTGCCTGCACAGAGATGGCCTCAGATCTCTGCCAACACCTCTGCAAAGGGCCACAGAAAAGAACAAACCCATGATAAACTATGAATCCTTACCAGAGCGACAGTGAACAGATAAAAAGATAGGAAAAGAATGGAGTTAGAGCTGTGTATCCAAGTCTAAATTAATTTAATTTCCTCTCAGTCTTAAGCTTCTCCCTACTGATGCTTTTCTATAAAGCTAATCCTTTTCCTTCTTCAAAAAAAACCCAAGTGGCAGCAGTGTTTCAGCTCCAAATGGAGGCATTCTCTCCCATTTCTGTGATTTCAGAAAGTATCTGGTACCAAAGTCTAAAGCGACATATTTTTATTGCAAACTGGGGTGTTGAAGTGGGAAATGATCCAAAGAATGAGACTGTTTGCATTGCTTTCAGAAAAGTTGTCAATTCATGGGACTGGTGCCATTTTTAGTAAGGGCAGTGTGCTGTAGAAGAGCCCAGTTTAGGTTCTTCACTGCACTTTTTAATACCTTGACTGGGAGCATAATTCACATGGAAGTTGATCACCACCCTCACTAAGTGGTAAAAACAAGAGTGAAGACATGTCCTGGAAGATAAAATTAGTAATGCTGTCTTCCATCAGGATGGATTCCTCAATTTCAGCATTTTCCATGGCAAACAGAAAAAATGATTTGTGTAAATGTCCATCAGCCTGATATGGCTGCAAATAGCATTGACTGGAAATAGGATAACAACAGCAACCAAAACCAGGCATTGGGAAAAGAGCCACTGGAAAAAGATGTTGTATCAAATATCCTGGTTTTATGATTTTTTTTTTTAGTTAATGGTGGTGTTCTAGCATTTTAATTTCCAGTGCTCTGGAGGTCATTCTAAACAAGTTTCTCATTTAAAAAAGAAAAGTGTGTATGGGTATTGCAATTGCATGAGCCATTAATATCCATACATGAACTTGGGATGAGCCTAGAAAAGCATTTGATTTCAAGTCATGTATTCCAGCTCCCAGTAATTACTAGAATAGTAATGTTGACAGAAGGGTGCCTCTTCCATAGAGGTTTTACTTTTTTTTTTTGTTGTCTTCCTCTTTTCTTTTCATTTATAGCCACCAGCTAAATACCTCCTGCCAGAACTGACAGCATCAGACTATGGGAAGAAGTGTGTGGTCATTGATTTAGATGAAACTTTAGTGCACAGTTCATTTAAGGTAAGTAAATTCAAAAGGGATCTCTTGCAGCTTGAGTCTGTCATTGAATGCTGCAGGAACTGTTAAGCCTCTTAACACTTGAACTCCTCTTACATCCTCTGCCTGGGAGTCCTCATTGCCTCTCCTATGATTATTCATCCTAATTTAGCTCTCAGAGGAGTAACAACAGAGATGGCTTTTTTAATTTAATTTTATTTTTTTGAGAAAATCACGCTGACTGCAACAAGGCCTGGAATAGGTATTGACTTCATGGCTTTAAGTATTCCACCAAAGATTTTTGGACAGGTCCAGAATTTGTTGCTCTGAAAACAGGGTTTTGTTTTTGCAGTTTAAATGGTGCCATAGTCAGTGTGGGAGAATGGAGAATCAGCACAGCATTATGCTGGTTATGTACCTTAAACCAGGAGATTTTGGGCACCAGTGGTGGCTCTTCTCTCCTGCTGGAGGATGTTGTTCTGCAGGTCAGGCTTCTGTCCTGATCACTGTAATTGTTTGTAGGTATTTAGTTTTCAGAGCAGGAAAGCAAATACCATTTAGGTGTTGCTGGTGAGTCAGTCATCTTCAAGAAGCAACTTCTGTAACCCTTCAGAGTTCAGCAAGTGGTGACAGTACTGGTATTTTTTCTGTTGTTCAAGTAGGGCTGAATTTAGGAGACTTCAGAGATACAAAGAGTCTAAATTGGCTTAGGGTACTGACAGCATTTCTGATTAGGAATCATCTAATACTGATAAAGCATCTGCTGGTTTTATACATTGATTGGAGAATTTGTAAGAATTAATAATGTTACCTTACTCCTACCAAACCAGATTTACCACCCTTACAGTCTTCTAGATGCTTGCACTCCATTTTTTCACTGCAAGTATCAACTCCACTTTTTAATCCTTCACTTGTTAGTTGCCAGTATTTAAAATGCAAACTTGTAATTCGTGTTGTGGTTAGAATTTGGCAGCAACTTCTCTTTCTTGACTTCAAGAAAACCTTATATGGAAATATTAGAACAATATTCCTGTGCCTCAAACTGAAATGAAGATTTTGTTTTTTCTCTGTCTTTATTGTGCCTGATGGTATAAAACAGTTTATGGTGGTATGCAGGAACTTCCCAGCCTCAGTGCCATATTTGTCTTCTGTACCCAGACTGAGCTTGCACTGGAGAACTTTTTAGAGAGATAAAAACCACAGCTGGATTGGCAAGGGAGGAGCCATGCCTTCCTATTTAAACAAGAGTCAAAAATAAGAAGGGAAAGCTGAATTTAAAAGTCTAATTGTGTGTAATAAAAGTGAAGCATTAGGCTTATTGTTACCTGAAACGTAAAAATACAGATTTGCTTTTTGAGTTCTGTGGTTAATTTTTTACTGTGATTTTTTTATGGTTTTGAAACAAAATGAGGTTCAGTTTAGGTGGTTATTATTTTTTTTTTAAAAAAAACCATTGTAAAGAAATGCATGTTTAATGGTTGACACAGTTGCAAATCTTTCTTGTAGGACTGAGGTTTGCAGAGTGTTTCTTAGCGGGCTCTTTTTAATCCTCTCATTCATTCAAATTATATTTAATGAGTATTTAAATGATGTTGAGTAGATATTTAAGAAAAACCAAAAGATTTTTCTGCTTGATGATGAGCACTGAATAATGTTTTGAGTGGGGGAGAGAAAACTGGTCCTTTTTTATGTGAGGTGAGTAGAGTTGGGCAAGTGTTGGAGTTTGTGCAGTATTTGAGTCTTAGGGTTACAATGGTGTTATTTCAATATGAAACCTTGTGATTTGGGGTGTGTAAAAGAAAACCAAGTGCTGGAGGAGATGAATGTAGTTGTTTAGTGGCTAGCACTGTCCAGTGGTGCTGTTGGGGTTTTGTTCCATGAAGGGAAATTCTTCAGCTGAATTAAGACCACTAATTGTCATCAAAAATAATGATACATTCCAGCAGAGCAGGGGTTTGAACACCTGTGTGTACCCTGCTCTGGATAGTCAAGTTATTTTTGTAGTTTTTAGGGGTTTGGGGGTATTTGGGGGGTTTTTCTTCCACTAAAACATGTCTGCTCTAACCAGGTAGCTCCCCACTTAAAAGCTAGAAAAGCATACATAAATTTGAGAGTTTTAGTACAAAAGGCTTTATTTAAAACACCTGATACTTTTAGAATTCGTAATTCTGTTATGAAATAGGCTTCATATTTCAAATGCAGATTGCATGGGTTTTTTTGACACAACCAGAGAGGCAGAATATTTAAAATGCTCTTTATGAAAGCAGCAACATCTGAGGGAGGGTAATTCTCATCATTTTATGCCCCTGCATATTTGTGAAGCTTTAAGGAGGTACTAGTCTTTCATGTTAGGTGCATATTAAAGGAATAAAGTTTGGGGTTCTTTGGCAAGAGTAAAAAAGGAATAGATAGACAGGATAGTTATCATTCCCATCATAAAACAATAATAGAAGCAAAAAATAATAAATTATTAAATCAAGGAGATGTAAACATGGTTTTGTATAAAATGCATTAAACCACATGCAAGTCTGGAATGTAGTCCTATTCAAAACTGGCAGTGGAAAAACTTTAGGACTTTTGGTTTTACGTTAGCTTTTGGTTTGGTTTTGGTTTTTTTGGTTTTTTTGGTTTTGTTTTTTTTTGTTTTTTTTTTTAATAGAAACAGTTCTAACTGTGCTGAAGATTTTCTGTGGAGATGCATTCCCTCCTTCCAGGCTCTGTCTCTGTGGTTCCCACTGGAGGCACAGACATGCCACAGACCTTTACCCAGCAAATTGCTGCAGACTTTTCTCCTCTTTTCCCTCCCTGGGGAGCACAGAACTCCAGTCCATGCTCCTTTCCTTACCACCAACAAGAAAGCAACATAATACCTGAAGTATAAGTGGGGGAAACAAATGTGTAGTTGGGAGTGGTTTGGTTACAAAGTATGAGGGCGAGTTTTGTTTGTTAGAAAAAACCAAAGTTCCTCACGCCAAATGTTGTATTCTCTGGCATCTGGCTGATGTTGCTCCTGTTAGAATTAAATTCTATAAAAGCTATAGTTTTATCAGTGGATTTCAAAACCTCAGCAGCTTGCAGTGACCTCTTCTTTTTCTGCTGCTGCTGCAGAGTGTTTCTCCTGCTGAAGGAAGTCATGCATATATAAATCCTTCAAGTGTGTGCAAGCCTCTTCAAAGTCTGCAGGGAGCTGGCACCCACTGGAAAACTGGTGGCTGAGGCTTCTTGACAATTCACTTGGGTTTCTTTTTAAGGTGGAGCATCAGGACTTTTGTGTAGCTGTTCTGTGGCTGTTAGAGCTGCAGATCTTCTCCATCTGAGGGGCTTCATGCAGGGGACAGATGGGAGCCTCCCCTCTGTCTTTTCCCAGAGCAGAAAGGGGAAACTGCTCAGTGTCAAATAAGAAAAATCTAGATTGATCTGTGTGTACTGGAGGATTTCTTCAGATCACACCAGCACAGGGGTCAGCAAGGGGATAGAGTTCTCCACCAGCAGCTCCTCTGGAGCTCTGGCTGCCAATCCTGGCTGCTCAGGATGAGAGAATTGCAGGTAGCCTCTCCTGTACCCTCAGACCCAGCACTTGCAGGTGTCAGATCAAACCTTCTTCTTCATTTCTTTGCTCCTGAGAAAGGGTGTTTCCCTCCACATGAATTCTTGTGGTCATTCTGCTCTCCTGGCAGGAACGTTGTTTGACAGTGGAATTAGAATCTGGTTTATCCAGGGAGTGGGATCAAAGTGCTGCTGGCAGGTTAATACTGCAGGATCCTCTTTTCCCACCATTTTTTTTTCACAGAGCACCTGTTCAGACTCCCCAGGTTGTGATCTGCTTCTTAAGTCACTTTACCTCAGCTGCTTCTCTGCTTTTTTTGGCACACCTTTGCCCCCCTGAATGAGTTTAAAGTCTGTTTCCAGACCCACAGAAACTTCAGGGGCATCTTCTTGGTGTGGTTCCTGAGATCAGGCTGTTGACTGATCCAGGTGGGAACATCTGTACAAATCTCACAGAGCTGGGTGAAGATGTTTCCAGCCTTGGCTTGGTAATACCAGTTACAGACAGGGCAGTATCCATGAAGGATCCTGGCTGTTAATCAGTCCTGTTACAGCTGTATTTGGCAGCTCTGTCTCAGCCATTTCCAGGCTGCAGGTGATGGAATGAGCTCCAGGCTTCAGCCAGGCATGTTTACATGACTTTTCTTTTTAGAATGGACACAGTGCATGAGCTGTACCTAAGTTTGGTGTCCCCTTGAACCAGTAAACATTGGCAGCAGCCTGTTCCCAGCTACCCCTGCTGTCTAGCCAAGATTAGATTATGTACTCCTGAACTGTCTGCAAGGCCCCTTTCCTGCTTTCCAAGGCAATTTTACTTGACCAGCAGTTTTTCACAGTAAGTCTGGAGAATTGAGTTGTGTTCGACAGGCTGGAAAAACGGATTCAAGGACTTAGGCAGATTGTGCCTGCTCTTCCCTTTGGAATTAAAATGCAATTTTACACAATTAGGTTGATTGGTATTGGCATGTTTAGAATTCTTCAGCTATACAACTTAAGTCTTGCTGCAGCTGCTGATTCAATTATGACCATTAGGTATTACTTTTACCATTTCATTTTTAATTAAGTCACCAGCTGATGACCTCAGGTAGAATGTGTGCAGTACACAGTTGATTTTCTTGATGGTCATTTATCCACAAAGGCTGGATGGAAGAGTTTATCCAAAGAGATGTTTTCCTGATGAACACACTCAGTGGTAATGGGGGTTATTCAAGCAGTGAAGCATGCTAGATTTTATGAAGCTTAAAAATAAGAGAGAAGAGGGAAGTGCAGCATCTGGAATTACAACTGTGAGCTTCTGACTCGTGTAAGAGCACACACAGAGTAGATGTGTGTAGTCAATAATGATTATTAACTTGTTCCTCAGAAGTAGGTACTCCTCCCTTTTATGCCCCTGATTTTTTCCCTCTAAAGATCTTACTTTTAATGCTGATTATTTTCCTTGTCATTCTTTCTAGCCAATTAGCAATGCTGATTTCATTGTTCCTGTTGAAATTGATGGAACCATACATCAGGTAAGTGCTGGGTTTTTTTTCCTTCAGCATTGTGTCCTGAGTCCCAGAACGTTCTCTTCCTCCATTTGCTGCTTTATATCCCATAATTTCTCCTTTTACAAAGCATGGAAGCTGTGTATTCTGGAATGCATCCCTGTGTGGTCAGATGGAGTCTCCCTCTCAGGACTTCACTACTTGAATCTTTGTTCAATTTTAAGACATTTTCAAAGAGGAAATGATGTAAGAATGGAGTTTCAAACATTGCTGGGCCCAGAAAAAGCTGCTTGAAAACTGCATTTTTTATTCCTTCCAACACAAAGAGGACATAGGTTGGCTTTAATATCTGTTGGTGGCTCATATGCTAAAGGTCATTAATATTTTATAAAAGTATAAAGGAAGAATAGACATTTAATCAAATTTTGTGGCAGTTTCTCGATTTCTGTCCCGTTTTATTCCTGTAAGTAATTCAGGTTCCTCTGATAGGAGTTACATACTTCAGCATATTTGAAAGGTCTGGGCAAAATCATGAGGAGGCTGATTTCTGTCTTATTCTTTAAAAACTTCACTTAAGGCTCTAAGAAATGGTTTTAAGTAAATGCAAAACGCCCATAATTTGAAAATCAGTCTCCTCCATGTGTCTTGGATTGGTGTCTTTAATCAGTAATCATGTCTGAAGGGTTGAATAAAATAAATTACAGTGCTGTTGCTTTCCCTCTTCAGGCAGACATTGAAGTTCTTGCTGGAGATGAATTAAGCAGGTTAATGTGAAGTTGATCCTTTCTGATACCTGAACTCTGTAAATTGTTTGAAAAATCTTCTTTTGGGTGCTGGATGTTTCAGTTAGTGAGGAGCAAACCTTCCCTAGATGTGATTTAACAGAAATTTTAAGTGCTTTAAATTCTGAAATGGTGTTTATATATCATCTTCATGATTTATTTCTACTTAGACAAAAAGGTTTGTATATTTTGATCTTGTACTAATCGGTGGCTCATAAAGTTAGTTCACAATTTGTCTGATTTCCTGTGATGGAAACTCTCCATGTATTTGTCACTCTTTAAAATGATTGCTGAATATCAGTCAGTAGACTGAAACATACTTTAAAATAATAGTTGTTTTGGCAGTTTTTACACTGTGCCTTTTTTATGTAGGAAAAATCAATATCTAGGGTACTTCCCCCTGTAATATTCACCAGAGCTGATGCTTATAACATTTAAGTGATGTTTTGGGAGATCTGTGATTATCAATCCTGATTTGATGTGGGCTTTAGTTGTGTTTGGTGCTGCAGAACAGACAAATTCTCTCTCCTAAAACTTTGCAGAATGCTTTTGATAGTGAATTTTTTAATGGCTTAGAGTTGTGATCACTTCACTTGTCAGGATGACATATTTACATTTTGAAACAAAGCCCAATAAAAAGCTTGGGCTTTACAGTCAAACATTTCAAAAGCCTGTTCCTTTCCCATTCCCTGCTGCAAACTCTCAGATTCTTCCCCAAAAATGATGCAGTTTGGCACCTGAGATGATTCCATGTGGGGAAAAAGAGAAAACAGCAACAAAAAAACCCTCTCCAAACAAACAAAAACCCCACAACTGGGTACAAAAAGAGTGGGTTTGTACATCTCCTTCTCCTTTGGTCAAGTGAAATTAGTCTCTGCTCTTTGCTAGAAACTCCCTACGTGATTTTCAAGGAAATGGCTTCACTCTTTGTTATTTCAATTTCTTAACCTCTAAAATAGGTAAATACCTCAGGCACATTGGGATGGTAGAAATGAAGGTAATTGTAAAGAATTTGTGATTCTTGAAGTAAAGGTAATTTGTGTGGCACACAGAACAGGCAAAGCCTGTGTGTGTAATACCTCTTGTAATACTGCTGACATTCAGGAATAATTTTTGTTTTGTTTTTGCATTTTTTGTGATAAAGGGCAAAAATGGATATTCTGGCTGAGTCTGATGTGCATTAGCACAGGCTGTAGAGCTCTGACAACCTGTTCCCACTTCAAAGCTGTAATTCTGTAGTCACTTAGAGCATAAATGAACTGATCTGAGCAATTTCTGTCATTTATCAGGATTTGTCATCTCTATAATGTGTGTCCATTTTCTTGAGCAGTTTATAAACTCCAAGATGAATCACTGACATTGAGAAATGTTTCCACCTGTGCAAACTATCTCAGGATATGGGAAATGTTGTAGAACCACACTGTCCATAGTGCATATCCCTGTTTTATCAGTGAGCCTGGTACCTTTTCAGGCAGGAGGTTGACAGATTTTTATTGTCCTTGAACTCTGCCTTAGGCAGAACCCCAGTGGAAACAAACTGAGAAACACCATTTCAGAGGTGCCCATTCGTAGAGAAACTTGAAATTTTATGAGATTGTTCAGATCTCATATACCAAAAAAACACAAGTTGTGGCAGATTGAATTGCTGTACTCCTGAAAGAGTTTTGAGACTGACTTAAATTTAACAAGTTTTTTCATGTTAAATGCTGGTTGGGTTTGCCTTTTTTTTTGAGTTCAACAGAGGTCTTAAAAAAAAAAAAAAAAAGTTTTTTGTTTGGGGAATTTTTTTTCCCTTTTATTTTTTATAATCAA
>VWYP01025137.1:46291-65762 GCA_013400435.1 Pycnonotus jocosus | reverse complement strand
GTTAAGTTTAACTTCCTGAGAGTGGTCTGGGCTCCTCAGTAAAAGAAAGACAATGAGCTACTGGAGAGGGTCCAGCGGAGGACAGCCAAGTTGGTGCAGGGTCTGAGCATTTCTAAGGAGGAAAGACTGCGGGAGCTGGGCTCGTTTATTCTGGAAAAGAAAACACTGGGAGCAGGTCTCATCAGTGTATATCTATATCTTATAGGTGCCTGCCAAGGGGATGGTGCCAGACTCTTTGGTGGTGCTCAGTGACAGGACAAGGAGCAATGGCCATGAACTAAAGCACAAGAAGGTTCACCTCAACATGAGGAAGAACTTCTCTACATTAAGGGTGGCAGAGCACTGGAACAGGCTGCCCAGGGAGGTCATGGAGTCTCCCTTTCTGGAGACATTCAAAACCCACCTGGATGAGTTCCTGTGCACCTGCTGCAGGAGACCGTGCCTTGGTGGGGGTTGGGCTAAATGATCTCCAGAGATCCCTTCCTGCCCTAACAATTCTGTGATTTTTTTTTTACTGTCTTATGTTGCTCTCTGCACTGACTCAGTGTATGGGCTTCTGTTTAAACCTGTTTTTTGCCCACCTCCCTGCCTTTAGCAAGAGAAAATGATGTTGAAAAACAGACCATTGCCACCTTATACTTTCTATTATGTGTGAATGAAAGAAGCTGAATTGGCATATGAGTGACAAATATGCTTCATATGGCAGATCATTGTCACCCAGCTCTGCAGCCAGCCCACTGCCTCCAAGGCATGAGGGCATTGGGCTGCAGCAGCTGGAGCATCTCCAGTGATGCCCTAGTGAAACAGGGTGGCACATCAGCTCAGATTTTCAAACCTTTGTGTCATTGGGACCATCCCACCTTGGCGAGGTCCCCATGCCAGGAGGTCACTGTGTTGCAGAAGGGATCCTTGGCATCGTGTCCTGCCAGTTACCTGGAGCTCTGGGCTGTCGGCTGTGCAGTGCATTGAGACAAAAGTGTGTTAACCTAATTGGTGAAGGTCGTCAGTGAACAGCTGAGGTGTTCAGAAAAGTGCAGCAAGAGGCAGGCTTGGTGCTCTGCTTAAAGCCCTTTCTGGAAAACGGACCTATTTTTGGATTACTTTTAATAGGCCCCAGGAGGTGAATGGTGTTCTTGGAGCTTTTGTGCATCCGTGTTCAGAGCAGATGCACTTTGGTGATGTTACTCTGGCTAATGAAACTTCAGGATGATTAGGGAAGGACACTGATAGGTTTTATATTCCTCATTTAGTTTTGGAGTGGTCTGGACAAGTTGATGAGCTCCTTAGTATTAGGTGCCTCTTTATGTAGCAAAACAGAATGAAGATGTCCAGATCTTTGGGATTGTTGTGCAGCTTGCTTTATTGTCTGTCATGTCCTGACAGATGTTCCAGGTCACACTGAGAAGCAAAACATACTCAGCTTGTAAGACTTCAGGCCCAAAAGCTTGGCTGAAACTGCCAAAGAGATTTGACTTGAACAATAAAGTTGGGCTGTTTAGTGGGATGCAACAATGCTTCTTGTTCTCTTTAGTGAGAAAGGTACCTACTCAGAGGGAATCAAAGGGTTGATAGCCACAGAAAATTTAGGTGGGCATTGCAACCAGTCACAGACATTTCTGCTCAAGACATGTTGGAGACTGGTTTCTGAATTACAGGTTACAGTTTTGTCAAAAGTAAATACTAACTGCAGTGCATAAATTTTTGGTATTTTCATAAGCAGTGAGTCACAACATACATTTTTGTAAGTGGTTTTCTCCTAAATAAGCCATATGTATAATGAAAAATGAAGACCAGTGTGTGTTATGTCAGTGTGCTCAGCAAACTGAAGAACGGGACAGTCTTGAAATGGAAGAGAGCATTCCAGGAAATGATTCTTGCAGTGAACACCTTTAAGTGTCTCCCTGCTGGCTAGTATTGACCGTCTCATGTTGTGCTGCTGATTGGTATTTCTGTAGCAAAACCAGCACTAGAAAGAAAACGAATTTGAAAACAGGTGGACTTCCAGTTTTGTGAGTTAGCAATTGAGAAGGAAAATCTGTTCTATGGGACATTTTCTTGTGATTTTTAATATCTCTATAATTAACAGCAGTTAGCAGGCTGTAAGAGGAAGCTGTGAAAATGTTTTAGTGCTGGACACTGCTCTGGTAACATCTGAGAAATTCTGGAAGTGAGAATTTTCTTTCCCTGAAATTTGAATTTTGCATTTACTTTAAAATCAAACAGCTATTCTAAAATAATTACATACTTGTCACAGAATAGCCCTGTATAAAGAAATCTAATTATGGAATTAAGTTTAAAACACGGCGAGATGATATAGAAGGAAAAGAAAACTAAATTTCTATCTGCAACAACCCATGAATTGCAGGGAAGAGAGAAAAAGAGCAAGATGAGTGAGGGATAAGGGCTAAATCACCTGAATGGATGCTGTTCATAGTGTATGTACAATACTTCTGCCCTAATTTCTTAAGTGGGCTTTGTTTCTAGCAGAATACCATCCCTGCTCTAAAGATGGTTAAGTAGTATTTGTGATCATCAGTGCAAAACATGAGATATTCTAAAATCTACTTGTTTTAGAAGTCTACTGGTCAGGGACAAAAACCACCTTACACTTGCTATACTTCACAGAAGAAAAAAGAGCCTGTCTATTAGATTCTACATTCCCTTAGTGTTTATGTTGCAATGACATTCAGTACTTTTACATGCAATTTGGCAAGAGTGCCATTCAATTTAAAACTCTCACCAGACTGTTGACAGCTCTCTTGGGGAGAAAATGTTGTCATGTGGTACAGGCAGAGTTCAGAAGATGCAGGACCTCTTTCCTTTGACACATGGAGAGAGCAAGCAGGCAGTGCTGGCCCTTGTGCTTTGTTAATGTTCTCAGTAATGACTGCCACGGTGCTCTGTCGACTCTCTGGGGCTAAGGAAGCACATTTACAGCTGGTGATTTCTGCTGCCTTTTGTCAGCTCCCAGGGAGCAAACAAGCTGCGGGGCCGGGGAGTGGTTTGCTACAAATACTCAATTGCGCTTTTCGTGGCCTTTCTTTCTTATTTCTAGGCATGTGTGCCATCCTACAGCTGAACAGTGCATTTTCTGTATTCCAGGAGCTGCACAATCAGAATGTACACAGAACTATAGCTCTGTGCTTAGATACCTTATTCCAGCTCTGAACCTGTCTATGAGACACTCATGAGTGCTTGGCTTGAACACATACGTAATCAAAGTATGAGGAGATATTAGGAGGAATAACAATAGAGTACAGCAGCTTAACATTAAAAAGATTTTATGAAAGAACTCTTAATGTGGAAATTATGTCCACCATGTTAGCAGGGCCATTATTGCAGGTATCCCTTTCATGACACAGGCTGAGAAGAGATGACTTTTAACACTGTTTTTGACAACAGATTTGTCTCAGGAAGCTCTTTTAATTATTTAAATTATTAGTGCATCATTTTTGTGGAGGACTGAACTTAATTTGTGATCTGTGTACCTGGCAGAAGGTATCACACTCATATATGCTAGAATGTCAGAGACGAACTTCTCAATTGCTTTTTAAAATATCTGTGAAATTTTTAAAAGATAATTAGATTACAAGGCCTGTACCAGAAAGCTAGCGAATGTCTGGATTAAACTTCTCATCTTGGGAACTGGCCCCAGCTTGTGTTGGAACTCTTGTTATAAGTAGTTGAACTTCATAGCAGTGACTGAATTGTATGCAGGGCTAGTCAAGTCAACTACATATGTAACTATGTTGTTCATTTTCCTATGAAATGAGCCCTGTCCTGGAGCTGGTAGTGGTGACTCTGCTGCTGGTGTTCATGGGAGCTGTGCTTTGGGCATACAAAATGCAATAGCATTTAGACTGGAACAATAACTTCAATTCAGAAATATTTGAAATCGGGCACTCAGAAAAACTGACTCCTTTAAAAAAAAAAACAAAAACAAAAACAAAACCAAAAGAAATCCTAAGCTTTGGTTTCATTGCTTTGGGAAAATCTCAAGAGGTAATGGAATCTGTCTCCAGAGCAGTTTCTTCATCATTCAAGCCATGAGTGGTAGATTAAGTCCTAGGTTAGTATGTGGAGCAGTGGGAAAAAAGCAGAAAGTTGAATGGCATCTAAGTATGTGCTGTCCATTCCTTGCACTGAGTAATGTAAATGCTTGTAGAATAACGGAAGACAGAGATGTATGAGGTGCTGATTCAGCACTGTGCAAATGGCATGAACTCTGTCACTTGCTAGATTTTCAAGGTTCTCTTTCAGTCCTTGGAAGCAGTGTGTATGTATGCAGCAAAAATAGCAGATTAAGATAGCAAGTGCGTACCTACAGAAACAAGGGATCAAAGATCTCTTGGAGAGAGTTAAATTGCACTTGATATGTATTTGCATGCATCTTGTTTTGTTAGTTAATAAAATATTTTAAAAGACTCATACGGAAGACCATACAAAAGATAAATGCTGCTAATGGTGTCAGTGGAAACAGTGTTTAGTGGGTACATCATTGTGAAGGAGAAAGAACAGCGTTTATCCTTCATGGCTATTAGAGTATTTTTTAAATCTCTGTTCTTTCTTTTTATCCTTTCAACTTTATTTCAGTAGCAAAAGGTAACTACTATTAAGCAAAGAAATTTGGTTTTCCTTCCAGGTTGTGGTTGTCTCGAGCTGTACCTTTCTTTCACATAGGCTGCTTACAAAAAGCGTACATTTAATAGATTGTTGGAACAAACTGAAATGAATCATTATGCTCCTGTAGTGGAAATAATTTGCCTTTAAGCAGTAGTTCAAATTCAGAAGTCTTTGCCTACCCTTCTCTTTATTTTTCTTCTATTTTATTTGTTTAATGCATACAATCAAATGTAATCATTGTTTTTGAGTGTCCCGGGTAACTACAGAGTCAGACTCTGCTCTGCTTTTTCTTCTTTTAGTGAATATTGTTTGAACTTGAGCTGCTTTTCAGATGTGGAAGGCATGACTAGCTAGCCCATTTCCTTATTTTATCCTAATTCTTTGCATCAGTTACACAAAAGTCACCATGGAGACAAAGAAGTAAGGCACAAAGTTGTTTCCTTTGCCTGATGCTGCCTTGCTTGGAGGGGCGAGGTGTGACAGCCCTCAGATGCACTGCACAGATGTGTGTCAGCAGCACATCCCTGGCAGCTGTACCAGGGTGCTGGTGCTCAGTGTGACAGATTGAGTGAGCCCTTGTGCCCTGCAAGGGGCATTTATGCAAGGACAATGCTGGCCTGGAATACTGCAGTTCTCCTGCAGCCACCTTGTGAAATTACAGCCCTGTTGTTTGGTATCCTGGCACCGCTGAATCCAAACAAAGGCTCTTGAGTGTCAGTGGCAGGAATTACAAACATAGTATGGTCTTGGTTTTAGAGCTTGCCCCACTGCAGGGTGTTGCTGCCTGCCTTCCATACCTTTTCCTGCCCTCCAGAAAGGGCATGGCAACTCCTCCATGTAATTGAGTATCTCCAGATACTGACCGCAGTCTTTGCAACCCCCTGGAGCTCTCCTCTCTGTTATTAGCTTTCCTCTCTGTTGGGAAATGGCCTTCAGCCAGGGGACTGCTCTCTGTGCTTTGTAGCACTGCCTGCAGGTGCTGAACTTCAGAATTCGTGATGGTATCTGGCTCTTGAAGAGTGGAACCTTGTCCCTTCAAAGTTACATTAGATGGCATTTTTCCAAGGGAGTGGCTCAACTCTTTCCCTCAGCATGCAAGGTGCTGATATTTGTTCTCTCCACAGGCTGCTGATACACTTGCTGTGAGGCAGAAGAGAAGGATCTATGATATCACCAACGTTCTGGAGGGCATTGACCTCATTGAGAAGAAGTCAAAAAACAGCATTCAGTGGAAGTAAGTTATGTCCGTTCTGCAAATCTTCACATGCCTAAGAGCAACAAAAATTGCCTCTTTCTACTTCTTCTGATTATATATGACACCATAAAATTAACATTGTGCTAATCAATGAGCAATAGGATGTTGTAGAAGTACAGTAAAATTGCAAATGAACTATTTTTTTCCTTTTAACTTGTGTCTCTGGTACATAAAATCAAGTTTAAAGCCCACAGAAGAGGAACTTCAGAAAACTTGTGGTGCTACTTTATAACTAGCACTTGGAATTGAAAAATTCACCATGAATGATTCTGGGGTGGCTGTCAGGACACAGTCTCCACCTACCTACCCTACCACAGTCCATGCCTATTTTCCCTTAGGTCTCTGAAGGTAAAAGCTCAAGAATTATAGGGGAAGGAGATAGGCCCTGCCAAACAGAAAAAAAAAACTGCATTCCAAATGAAGATAAATTTTTGTAGAGGGAAATTCTAAATTTGATCTAAAATTAAGAATTTTCATTTTCCTGACAAAACACTACTGGGAGGTTAAATGCTCATTTCCTTCATATTGAATAGTAGTAGATTTTTCAAACGTTGAAAATAGTCTTAAATTACCATTGGATGTTTGCTTTAGATTTTAACATGTGATTTCATGAACCCTTATACCTTTTTAAGAGGAGTAGGTGCTGGCTGCAATACAAAAGAAGTCATAGACAGGCTGAGGTATCTGGAAGCTGAAATTGAAGATTTAGAGCTAAAAGAAAAAGAATTGGATCAGCAGAAACTGTGGCTTCAGCAAAGTATCAAGAATGTCATGGATGATTCTACAAACCACCAATATCCTTTTAAATTAATTGAGTGCATTTTGGAACTAGAATTAAAGCAACAGTTAACGTGTAGGTAATGGATAAAGCATAATGTAACTCATTTTACCCTGAAGCAAGGTAATGCAAGTATTTTTTCAGGTTTTGCTTCAACAAAAGAAGATATAAAGCTTATTTACATGATTTTTTAATTTCTATGACTGTGATTGAGAACATGAAAATAATTTAGCATATATATATATGTACAGTAGTAACTATTAAGCCAGTAGCATAATCCTAGTGTCTTACTTTAAATTAGTTATAGTGCTTTCCAGAACTTGAGTTTATATTTTGTTACCAGTGCTTTACATGAATCTTTTTTGTTGCTTCATTCTTTTGAAAGGATTAAGCTATCACCCAAAGATAAATGGAGTTGACAGTCAAGTCCTGAAGCTTGTTTGGTTTCAAACTGAAAAAAAAATCCTGTATATAAATATCAGAGAGTTCCAGCTGCATTGCTTGTAAGCATGTGTTCAGCTGTCTTGCAAAACAGATGCCTGAGAATGGGAGCAGGAAAGTGCTCTTCTTATCTATAATACTATTGATAAGTAAAAACCTTAAAATTACTGGAGTTTCTGTTCAGAAACGGTTTCTGTAAAATGGATTTTGTAGCAAAGGAGATTGAAGTTAAATGTTAGGACAAACTTCTGGGAGAGGTAGCACTGAAATTGATGCCCCAGGGAGGTGGTAGAGTATCTGTCACTGGAGGTTTTGCAGAAGACAAACATCTGTCTGGAATGTCTGAACAGTAGATTGATCCTACCTGGAGGCAGGGGAATGGGATGGCAGATGAATTCTGAAGCTCCCTCTAGCAGTATTTTTGTGTGTTTCTGGGAAATGCTGATACATACCTGAATTCTGTATTGTCAAATTAGCAAGGTAAATGGTATTTTTGAAAACAAGATTTTACATGTTCTCCTTTCTTGGAAGAATCTCTTCTCATTCAAGCTAGACAACTATTTTTCTTTTTGTATTTTCTTTGCTGATACAGGTATTTTCTTTAAAACACAGAACTCTTGTTATTTGCAACAAGCCATTCTGAAAGTCAAAAATAATGCCTTGATCACACCACTAACAATAACGTTATAGTTTAGGCTCAGTTTGGACAAACTTCTGAAGGGCAGCAAATACCAGTTTTATATTGTTTTAAGAAAAGTGTTCCTTGACATAAGCTACATTTTCGTATGTCACCCATGAAGATATCTGCAACTGCTTCAATGGTAAGTTGCTGCTAGTATTTCTAAAGTGAGAATATTCTTGAAAAATAACTTGCTAACTAAACTGCTTTTTTCTTGCAAGTATTTTGAATTGAGAAGTACTCAATAGTGATCAGTACTAGGTAGAGGTCTCATAATGTTTGTTCATGGCTACCAAGTTCTAGCATTTTCTAGTTGTAGTCACAGATTGTATAGAATGAAAGCTCCACATGTATCCTGGTTTTGGGTGTCTTTTTTGGTATTTGTACTTTTCAGCAGCTTGCCACAGGCTATTAATGGAACTAGAGACAGGACATGTTGGTCCAAACTTCCAAAAAAACCCAGGAAGATCCAAATTTTGTATCATTTTCTGGTGGCAGTTGTGGGCAGACAGAGCTTGTGATGTTGTATAAATGGAGCCAGTGGAAGGTCAGTGATGGAGCATTGCTACTAAATCCTGGACAAGTGATTTGAAGAAATTGCTGAGAAGTGCTGGCAGAGGTTACTTCCCTTGACATCATCTCCTGATCCTGGGGCACCCCAGGGAAGATTGTTGTTCAGCCTCCAGCTAGGCTCAAAACCGTCTTTTCTTTGCCACAAGGAAGATTATTTTTTTAAGAAAAACCTAAGATTAGAAAACTAGTGCAGAATTTAAGAAAAATGAGCTGTTACTGAAAAAAGTAATTAAAAAACACGGAGGCACCTGGCATGGTGCTCACATAGTACTTCACCTAAGTGTTTCTTAGGAGGCAGAGAAAGTCCAAATCACAGTCCAGATTAGTTATGTACAAAGAGGAAATGATGTGCAGGTAGGCAGGTGATCTGCAGTACTGTGCCAGTGCTGTGCATGTAACTGTGCTGTGTAACTCTGGTCCCCTGATGTTAACCAACACATTTTAATGCACATAGTAAGCCACAGATGAATGTGGCAGCTGTTACATCCCAGCTGTATGTGCTGTGGAGGCCATGAGCTTAGATACTTGGAAGTGGTGGCACTGAAGATGGACATTAATACCTCTTCTTCCTTCTGTTAAATCTCTGTGGTACCACGATTCATCAAGGCCATAAAGTGAGCTAGACCAGAGAGCTGGTTTAGCTGAAGTCATATGAGGAGTGGCTGAGGGAGCTGGGATTGTTTAGCCTGGAGAAAAGGAGGTTCAAGGGAGAGCTTATCACTGTCTACAAGTACCTGAAAGGAGGCTGCAGCCAGGTGGGGGGTCACTGTCTTCTCCCAGGCATCCAGTGACAGGACAAGAGGACATGGCCTCAAGCTGCACTGGGGAGGTTCAGGTTGGATATCAGGAAAAATTTCTTCATGGAAAGGGTAGTTAAGAATTGGATCAGGCTGCCCAGGAAGGTGGTGGAGTCACTATCCACGGAGGTATTCAAGAAACAACTGGACATGACACTTAGTGCCATGGTCTAGTTGACAAGGTAGTGATCAGTCAAAGGTTGGACTCTATGATCTTGGTGGTCTTTTCCAATCTAAATGATTCTGTGAAAAAAGGAACTAGTTAAATATTTTCACCTTATGTTATATATACAACTAGCAGACAAATGGGTAAAGAACATGGTAAATCTTATACTGTTGTGAGAAAAGGTTTTTGCAACGATGATGTAAGTATTAGAATTCTGTGATTTATACTATGCAATATACTTGGATTTTAGAGGGACTACACATGTCCTACCACAAGTTTATATATGCTAAATTATGCAGTACTTTAAGTGGCCTTAGAGAATTTCCAGATCTCATTTGAGTGGATACAATACCTAAAAAAAATACACTTAACACTTTTTTAAAAATTGCTGTTTAACCAGGAGATACACTTCTAGCAATTCAAGCACCTTGTGGTACACAGTTAGAAGTACCTAGACCTGAAATGGTATGTACTAGTTTCTTGTTTACCTAAGTGTTCTAGAGCAATAGTGGCAAAGAAGAGCTGTTTTAGAGCAGAGGATTTATCTCTATCCATATGCAAGAGGAGGAGAGAAAGATTAGGATTGTTTCAGCTGAGAAGAGAGAGGCCAGACAGAAAAAAGTGAGTTTTGTACACTTAGGCTAATGTTAACCATGCCTTCTGTTAAAACCAAAATACACAAGTGGGTTTCTTCTCTCTTGCTTTAAATTTTGCAGCTTTCAAAATAATGCATAGTTGTCTTGAATTCTCTTGAGAACTCAGTGACTTTTGTATGTCAAGTTTCTCTGTTATATTGTTAAAATGGATCTCTTATGAAAAAGCTATTTAGATTTAATTTTGATGTAGTTTAGATTTAGTTCTCATGGTACTAGACTGGATAGAGAAACAGACTGGAATCTCATTTTAGCCAAAACTATTAAATTGGCAAGATTAAAGTAGGAGGCCAAATTATTTACTTCTGTCCATCTTTAACTTTTTTGTTGTTGCAGTGCTTGGTTTTAAATAGTGTTTACATAGTTAGGAGAGAGCATTGTATGAAGCATGATAGCCACTGTGCTTATAGAAGGCTGAAATTCACCTGTAAAGTTTCACAAGCTATTTTTAGTGAGGCTAAGCACAGTCTAATGATGGTAAAAGCACCCAAGGCTAGAGCCATGAAGCTGATCAGTGGTACCATCTTTGTCCGTCTCTGCTGAAATCAGTTCAGGCAATCGTAAGGTTCTCTGCAGGACTCAAGTTAGCAGCTGTGATGTTGGATTTTGGATGTTTTTCTTTTTGTTGAGGACTAAAACAGCTGATCTTAGTCTTTATCTTGTACAGTTCCAAGTTCTCAAGAACAGTAACTTTCATAATACATCATCTTTACAGGGACAGAATGGACAGAAGAAATACCAGATCAATCTTAAAAGTAGTTCAGGACCTATCCATGTGCTGCTTATAAATAAAGAATCGAGCTCCTCCAAGCCCACAGTGTTTCCTGTTCCTCCACCCGATGACCTTGCACAGCCCCCATCTCAGCCTGCAGCTCCAGCGGCTCCACTGAAACCAGCTGCAGCTTCTCCAAATCCCCCGGAACACGACCCGAACCAAGGACAGGAGTTACCGCAAACAGCAGTTACGGACACACCATCGGGTAGGTCCAGGGGTTTTCCTACATCTGATTGGTGGGGGAGGAAGGCAGCTGGAGGGAAAGAAGGAACTGTTAAGAAAGGTGGTAAACAAAGGAAAGATCAAGAATTTGCATAGGGTAGCAGCTGTCCATTAAAAAAAATACTCCAGGGGCTTAGTGACAGCTCTCAGGAGGTTACAGAGACACCTCTTCCTCTTCTGTCTGGTGAAACAGATACTTCCCTCACATCTTACCATCTTACACTGAACAGGTTTTGGATGTAATCCTGTTAATTATTCTGAGGTGCTTCTCCAGAATGCATTATGGAACAAAATTGCAAACCTCTTGATGGAGGATATGATTTGAACGTGTACCTTTTAATGAGACTGATAATACAGGCACCAGTTCCAGCTATTGTACCACAAGGTCGCTTACCTTCTTCCACACAGCCACAGTAAGAGGCTGCCAGAATATCAGGTATTTTTTCATAGTAATAGTAAATTAATAGGTAATAGGAAAAGATTTAAGAAAATGCTGTATATTACAACTGCATGCCTGAGGGGTCCTGATTACCTTCGTTTATTAGCCTTTAATTAACTGACAGTTAATTAAATTGTGCCTGTGACTGTGGAAGGGGAAGACTCCTCTGACCTGATCCCAGACACTGGCCGTGTTCTCCTGAAAAGACAGAGTGGGGGGCAGGTGCTGTGTTCTGTTTCACAGTAACACACCTGTAACACACCTTCCTGTCCTTGTAGACGGCAGCGCCCAGCAGAACAGTGCAGCCCCTTTCTCCAGCCTGCCGGAGCCAGAGCTGTACCCCAGCCTGCCTGGAGACAGTGCCCAAGCCTCAGCCAGTTCCGGTGACTACCACAACTTGCTGCCTCTGGATGTCAACTGTATTCTCAAGCCAAACTCATTTGACATTGCAAAGATCGAAGAGCCTGCAGGTAGGAAGCAGTGGTTCCTGTTTAAATATTTCACTGGTTCCCTGAGCCCTTCTTTGTGACCACATTACCAGTGAGTTACACAAAGGAAAAAACAGGTCTCTGTTTATCTTCTGATGAAGCCACTGAGCCAGCTCTGAGGAGCATACATATTTTGAGCAAATGAGTTTCTTTGCCACCAGATAAGCTTCATGTTGTTTATGGCTCTTGGGTTTTAAGAGACAAGTGGGAAAAACATATTGGGGGGAAAACCCGAGGGATACAAAGGTAAGTATATTTTACACGTACATGGCATACTATCTCTGCAGCTCTTACACTGCACAAGCCACGGTGTGCTTGGCAATTCAGTGTTTCAATGCAAAGAATGCGTTGACTGCTATAAACACGTATTAAAAAACCCCACATACATAAAGGATGTGCTCCTGTCTTTCACAGGAAATATCAGTGGAGATATTATCGATGAACTCATGTCTTCTGATGGTAAGTATTTAGCATCTTTTCTAATAATCTCAGGTAACAGCATGGTTTTTGTGTGAACAGCACTTAGAAGGCATCTGTTAAATCTGATGCCAAGAGTCAGTATGAAACTGCTTCTTTCCCATGTTGCTTCCTCTGTCACTCTTGTCTTTGCTCCCCTTTCTATTCCCTGCAACAGTTTTAACAGTCAAAATATGAAAACCTTAATCCAACAAGCACTTACATGCATGAATAACCCACCAGTACTTAATTTAGGGACAAAGAAAGAACAAGCTGATGACTAGTGTGCTGCCTTAAAAAAAAACCCCAAAAAACAAAAAACAAACCAAACTGGTTTAATTCTGTTCTGCCTAAAGCTTTGTGCAGGTGCTTTGACTAAGTATTTCAGAACATAGTTGTGGATGCAGAGACTGATACATGTCCAGCTGTGGTACACTAACAGAACAAATGTCACCCATTTCAGTTCTTGCACATCTTTGGCCTTATGAGTGCAGCACTGAACCACAGCTGCCACAGAATTCATGTGCTCCCTACCTCTCTGCCACTCTCACTGAGGTGCCAGGCAAGGTGGTGAACTCGCCTAGCTTTGTTCCTTTTGCCCTGTCTTCTGTAAGGCCTGTAATAATATCTGCCCCTCAAGGCTCTTCCAGAAAGAGATGTGGTTGTAAGATCCAAGGGGCAAGATGGGCTTCTGTAAATGTGCCAGTCAGTATGTGGTTAACATGGAAACAGCCTCCACTTCTCAAGCAAGGATGGCATGCCCAGCTCATGTACATTGTGTAAGAGTTCCTGCAGTGCAGAGTGAGGGCTGAGTGAGGTTCTCTTCTTGCATTTCCCCCACAAATACAGCTTCAAGTCCATGCTTGAAATGCAGTGCACAAACTGCTGGCCTTCATTTCCTTTCCATAAAGCCAGAGATAATGTTAATAAGTTCCTTACTTATTTAAGGCTGATACATGCAATATTGTAACAGGACAAAGGAATATAAATTATGGCTTTCTAGTTAAGGTTTTCAAAAGCTGCTCGGAATTCCTTTGCTGCAGAAGAAGAAATTAAACCCCCATATTCCACAGCTATCACTCCACTTCAGCAAACTGACTTAAAATACCATGCAAAAAATGGTAGATACATCACTTAGTGCCTTAGCTTGAATTCAGTACAGGTTTTCACAGTATGTATCCCAGTGAGCTTGTCAGATTATCAAGACTGTTTTAATTATTAAGACTAACTCTGATGACAAACATACTGAATTATGATAGGGCTGATTTTCCAGAAGTGTTTTAATTTAAACTAAACTATTCCTGCTTTACAGTTTTTCCTCTCTTACGACTCTCTCCTACTCCCGGAGATGACTACAACTTTAACCTGGATGATAATGAAGGAGTCTGTGATCTCTTTGATGTGCAGATACTAAATTATTAGATATTGTGTCAACCAGACTACTTATCTACCTCTAACTGTAACATTCTAGACTTCTTCATAACCTAAGTATTTGAATAATGAATGTATAACTTCTTAGTTCACTGACTATGGGAGTATATTTCCTTTTGCTTCCTTTAACTACTTCACAAAACAAATGCAAGAACAAGAAAAAAGGGCTCTTATCAAAAATTCTGGCACTTTTTCACCTGCATGTTTTTCTGTCTAAGCCAATTGTTTGGAGGTTTTGAAATACTTTGTAGCCTTTTGATCATTTTTTTAAAAATGATTAGGCTTCTTGCTCACAGTTAACAGCATTTTCTTTAAAGCTTTACTGCCAAGAAGCTTTTTAAATTCTTTTTTAACTTTTCAAACAGTTTTGTAGCTTTCACTGCCAAGTTGAAAAGTGAAGGGTATCAACTTGAGTTATGTAAATTGTTTCAGTGAACCAATTTTGTGAAGTGCCTTCTGTTTTAGCACTTTAAGTTTCTCACACTGACTTCTGACATTCCACTTTCCTAGATGATAGGAAAGGTCTGTTTGTAGTTTGTATTAAAGTGTGCCAATACTTGTATATTAACAAGATTTTTTTAATAAAATTGTGCAAACAAAGCCATCAGTATTTGTCGTTTTTAATTTTTTGCAACGCCTTCATTGTCCATCTTGCATTACAACTGAGATAATAGGCTTGTGGCAGCATCCACATTTGCTGGTTCCTCTTCCAGATTTGTGGAAACCTGGGGAAAAAAAACAGTTTTAGTTTAAAGCAGAAAACAATCTTTTTATTCTGCTTGGGAAAAAACCCCAAACCCCCAGACTGATACCCATTGTACAGAAGATTAGTTTGTCTTTTATGTGTTTAATTTAGGCTAATTTTGTAGTCATACTTCAGTAATTTGGGGGAATTGCAGGATACAGTCTGAATTTGAGACATAAGCAGAAAATGCTTTTGGGGGGCATCATACCAGTAACGTAACACAGCCCAACTGAGACAGGCTCAGCTTTTAGTTCACAACTATTCTCAACAACACTTTTGCAACTTTGGAGATAATCCTGTTAATACAGCCTGAGTGATTAGATTCAGCAGTCATGTAGAGCCCTACTAGCACAGGAGCAGTAGTACAGTGAATTCTTGGAGGAATAAATAATAAGCCTGCAGGGATAAGACCACTGGCTCCAACTGCCTTGAACGCCTGGCTTGGCTTCATCCTGTGCTGGCAGCACTGTCACTTATGTTTCATTTTTACCTCAGCCTCTCCTTAAGTTATTGGACACTTGTTTAGTTGCTCCCAGCTGTACAGAAACTTTACCACCTCAGGCACACTGAGAACTCATGTCCACTTCTCCAAACTCCACCTTCCCCCCACAGCCAGGATGGGATGGATTCATCTGCACCTCATCCTGAAGTGCTGCGTTCTCTCCCTGAAACTGCCTAGAGCGTCAGTCAACAGAAAGAGTTTATATGGAGGAACTTGTCAGGAATCAAACTTTATGAATTAATTCTTATGCAAGACTGCAAGTAGGCCTGTATTAAAACAAAAAACCAAAAAACACCCAACTAGACAAAAGCAAGAGAAACACGTCTTGATCTTGAAGTGCTGCAGGCAAAACCTCTACTACAGAAATTGCTGTTTCAGGTGTTGGTCCTTCAGATGAGGTAATATGAGGGCTTAGGAATTGGGAACAGAGAGGCAGAACATTGTTTAAAAGCACTGTTAGGTGCCTCAAGTAGGGAACAGCCAGGTTCATCCTCTCTGTGTCTGTTCATGTGGAGATACAAGTTTCAAATCAAGGGGATGGAGCTGGGACTAACTTTTAAAAAACCAATTAGAAATCATCTAGAACATAATTTAAAAATATGCTTTTGAAACATGCTTCAACATGGCTGCCCACCCTCTTCTCTCTCTACAGTAGTAGTTACATAGAGTTTGAACATGCTAACCAGGTTTCAGCATTACCATACAAATGAAATTCATAAAACTTGCAATCTAGCTTTAAAGCAACTGCATGAACTCACAGAATACTCTGAGGTGGAAGGGACCCACAAGGATCAAGTCCAACTCTTAAGTTAATGGTCCTTATGGGAGTTCAACCCAGCACCTTGGTATTACCAGCACCACGCTCTAACTGAGCTAATTACCTGCAGTCTTAGAGACACATTATAATGCTTTAAACACACACATTCTTTTCATTCTCAGATTTTTACAAAGGGAAATTACCTGCTGAGTCTTCTGAGGTTCTGCTGTAGTACCTTTTGACAGCTGCCGGATTTCTTTCTGAACTTCAGCAAATGCTTTATTTATTGTGCTAACTTTTTCAGCATTTTTAATGTTTATCTGGGAGAGAAAAAAATACACACATTGGTATTTTTATCCAAAATTGCACTGATGTGAAGTTGCCCCATTGTTGTGCAATTATTATACAGCCAGTGTTACATGCTTTTCAGTATGTTTAATCTGTTATTTCATTAGGTCATCTAGCTGTGTACTAATAAATGCAAAATTAAGAGTTAAACTTGCTCTATTGGAATGGGAGTCCACAATGATCCGGAAAGAGAACACAGAGAACCACCGAGAAAACAAAAGTCAGGCCTCACAGGCCCTGCTACACCACCTCCAGCTCCTCTTAGCTGGAGTGAAGTCCCAGGAAGGGTTTCTTCCTTCACCTCTCTGGTGGACTGACTGGCTGGATGCCAGGTGCCCACCAAAGCTGCTCCATCTTTGCCTTCTTCAGCTGGACAGGGGACAGGAAATGTAATGAAAGGCTCATGGGTAGAGATAGGGGCAGGGAGAGATCACTCACCAGCTGCCATCATGGGCAGAACAGACTCAACTTGGGGAAAATGAATTTCATTTGTTGTCAAACAAATGCTGCAGAGGAATCTCAGCTCCAACACCTGGAGTACCTCCTCCCCCTCCTTCACTGACCTTGGTGTCTGCAGGCCTGTTTCTTTTAAAAATTCTCACTTCTTTGTTCTGACTGCTGCTGGTGGTGTGCTTCTTAACTACATCATCCCAGCGGCACTGCCAGCACCTGATGGGCTCTGCCTTGGCCACCAGCATATCCACCCTGAAGCCTGGTGGCACTGGCCCTTTCAGACATGAGTGAAGCTTCTGGCAGCTTCTTAGAGAAGCCATGCCTGTAGACCCTCAAACCAAATACAGTTTGTAAATGATTTTACTATTTTGAATTTCTTCCAGTAGCTTACCTTTCATCATCACACCTTGCATCCTAATTGCTGGTACTATAGGTCTGGCCAACATCTACCAGGTATTGCCAAAGTATTTAAAGAAACTCTCTGTCTGTAGCAGAATAGAATGTGTATCTTTGGGCACCTCAGCCTCTCTTTCAGCCCAAGTCTGTCTTTCTAAGTTATTTGATCAAAGATTTTGCTTTCAAAGAAGAAGCACTAGATATGGACATGTGTTGTACTCTGGAGACAACTGTCTCCGGTAGAGGAGCAGGGTGGCAAGAGGTGGTAAGAGGGCATAAACTCTCACAGCTGCAGCAAGGATTCAGCTGATCTCAGCCCTAACACCTGCTGCTTCCAAAGTCTAGAACAGGATCATAGCCAGATAATGACCTATTACACCTCAAACATTCCAGAGGCACGCTCATAAGTCTTCAGGCAACCCCAAATTTCGGGGTACCCACTGCTGTTTCACAAGCTACTCCTGTAACTCACCTCTGAGCAATTTAAACAGGCAGAAGCAAACGGTGAATGGTTACATGTATTCATTTTGCTTTCAAAGCCTCCATAATTTCAGAGCACGTTTACAGTAACAATAATTCCATTCTGACTGACCTCAAAAAGCAGTATTAAGGAAGTAGTGGCAATGAGGCTGATAAAAGAGGCCTACTCAGATGAACACTTTTAACTGGGACAGTGACTGGAGAAATACAGCCCCAGCTCCGATCAGAGTGGATGGACTGTTGGTAAAACGATGTACAAAGACCATGTGTTCAATCAGGGCTTGTCACCATCGTCCAGCTTCACAGGGGTTTTAGAAGGTTCCAGTCAGTTTTAATACTTGATATCCTCAAGTCCTCAGGCAGGACTCCTCCACAGAAATAGGCTCTATAGCTAACATGAGTATCTACATCAAAAGTTGTCTCAACAGTTACAGTGGGCTTTTAGCTATTAATGAATAAACATATTTTAGCAATTTTTTTTCTGAGCATCTTCCTATACTGCTTAATGATAAGTAAATAACATTAAGCCCAAAGGCTTAATGCATTAAAGAATACAGCTTCAAACACAGAGAATAAAATTTTACTCCTAATAAGCTACTGACTTTTCATGAATATATTTTAAACCTGTTTCTCCCTTTATTATACAAAACAGTCTAGACTAAGAGGAGATGCGACGCCAGCAACAAGAAATTATTTTTTCCAAAGTTTGTTACATTCCTGTCTGTCCACCAGATTCATTAATCAAGTGGCTTTGGCTTGCAGGAGAAAATCTGAAACAGCCCTTTTTTAAAAAGCCATTTACTTATGTTTATCCAGCAAATTGAAAAAAAAAGCCACTATCTGCTTTTATTATTTTTGTTAAGAGATGCTTTTCTAGAGGGACAGCTGAACTCTTGCAGAACACACACCTCAAGCAGGGTTTGAGAAGATACCATATAATGACTCACTGCTCACAATAGGAAAACTTCCTTAGATCACCCCTATCCCTCTTCCCCTGCACTGCTCCCTGCTCCATGACCCACTCCCTCCTCTGGGCTGTGCTCCTCTACAGACAGGAAAACAACAACATTATTTTCGCTTCTTTGTTTCTCCATTGCTTTAGTATGTTAAATTGCCTCACAGAAGCATCTACAGAGCATCACAGCCCTTGTAAGGTGCAAAGAGGAATTAAGAGCAAAATATCCAGCAGTGCACACTCCTAGGTCTGTTCACTGCATCTCACTGAGTTTTACTTGACAGCTGAGGCAATTAAACAGCTACTGGATCACAAGAGGCTCCATCCTTTCTGGTTCTTCCCCACCAAAACACTTCCCTCTGCATTCACTCATAATTAAGTTTATTCAACTCACCAAAAAAACCCCACCTCAGCACATAAAAATGCAAAATGTATTTTAATGGCTTTTGCTGCTCATTTAGCAAGTTGAGTCACCTAGTGGGCGAAGAGTTCCTGAGCGCATGAAAGAGAGCTGTGGGAATATAGCCCAGAGCCTGGCAAAAGGGATCCCTTCCCGGGACCAGGAACGTGATAGAGAGCAGGACTTCCCCTTGTTAGCTGTACCATGCCCGGTGGTTTGGATGAAAGCATTTTGTTAAACTATGCCCTGAACTACACTCTCAGCGACACAATCAAATGCAGTCCAGTGAACGCCAACTCACTGAACTGCTGGTGCGCCCTTTAGCATCGCATTCCCGAGGACAAGGCGAGATACTATGAGACTTCCCAAACGACACCCCTCAAGCACAGCCGCTTCTGTGGCATCTGCCTGCAGATCAGTCAAATTAACTTCTGGTGCTTCTCTCTTTGCAGATTACACATCCGCATACAAACCTAACTTTCAGGTACAAAATCGTGCACCTGAAAATTTGCCATTCTGTGCCTGGATGCACACTGCCCCTACGACAGCTCGATTTAATCAGTTCCGAGCGCTTGCTCCACCGCGCCGCGAGGTCGAAGTGGCGGAAACCCCGCCGGGCCGAGGCCTCCCGCGGGCGCCGCAGCAGGGCCGGGGCCCTC